>JASAOQ010001326.1:17134-35526 GCA_031306065.1 Pseudopyricularia cyperi | reverse complement strand
TTTTTTTTGGTAAAAAAAAAAAAAAAAAAAAAAACGATGATACCTGGGTATGTTTTTTACATGGTCCCCTATGAATATTTGGAGAGGGGCCAGTTTTGGAGATTTTCCTCCATATGATTGTATATAGCCACCCATGAGGCGCAGTTTTTTGTATGTTGGCTTTCTTGTGCAAGTCTATAGAACTTGTGATTTTTTTTGGATTTTTTGGATTTTTTGGATTTTTTGGTTTTTTTTAGAACATGAGGCTTTTAGATTTGAAGCCGTCAACGGTTGACTTGGTGACTTTAGACTAGCCGACGGCCGATCTGTTGACGTGATGATGATGGATAACGCCTGTGCTGATGTGATTGACGATGGTTTGTGAGCACAGGACGTGCACGATGTGTGCTAGGGTTCGCAACAAGGTAAAATGGAGCTCGTGATGGGACGAGAGAGGTTGGTCTCGGTTCGTACGATGAATGATAGTCTCGGCTAGCTTTAATAGAGCCTTGTTGTTCACCGCCCCATGTCATCCCCCAAGGGTCCAATATCACATCAATCGTGCGAAGGCTGGCGCGTGAAACTATCACCTCAAGCGCGTCTTTCTTGTGAATGGCCCCCTTTGCGCGTTATCCCAAGACTCCAACGAGGGGGGGCTTTTTTCCCCTTGAACCATGCATATGCGTTTACTTTTTGTGAAAGAAGCAAAGCAGATTTTGGGGAAGCCGGCCAGCCCCCCTGGGCGTTTTCTTTTTTGCTCTCCATGCCAACCGAGAAGGGGTCGGTTGGGTGGGCAATAGCTTGTAGCGGAGATGGAAGAAATGTTTGTTACAAGGAAAAGTCCAGATCCTAAGTTCCTTTTTCATTAGCTGGCTCATTTCGTCAAGCGGACACAACTAACAAACGGCGGATGCGTGCGGATAAAAAGAGAGCTGGGAGAGATGGATGGGCTTTGAGACATTACCCGCCGCCCCCTCCGAAGGCCCGCGATGAGACACGGGGTGGCGCGGGCATGAATACGACTGTATCTTGGTGTTTACTGTTTATCTTGGTACTTTGTGTCCACCCCTACCTAGGTAGCTGCTTTGCTTTTTCTCATATGGTCCGCCGCCCGGTATATCGTTTCTTTTTTAGCTGGATCGGACGTGCATCATCTGTGCGGGAGAGAGATGGGTTCACGTCAATCATGGGACGCGCTGCGCTCCACTGACATGGCTGGGATGATGAAGGGATGGGATGGGATGTACTGTACTGTAGATAGGATGGGATGATGGATGGATGGCAGGATGGGGTGTTTGTTTGATTTCTTTTGAAATATTTTTTTTGGTTCACTTTACAAAGCGACAGCAACCGGGTTAATTGAACCACTTCTGGAAAACCGATGCAACCAAGAGATGCTGTCGCCGGAAATTATCACCATCAGACGCTGTACCAAGCGAATTTACGAACCATTCTTTTCTTCTTCTTCTTTTCCCCTGATGCTCCACATACGAATGCCTGTCCGTTGCCCCATTGGACGAGGGTTTTTGATTTTATTCTCGTCTTGCTCTCTCTCTCTCCCCCGGGGGAACGGGACGGGGGGCATCATTATGATTGATGAGCTTTCTCCAGCTGCCGGACTTTGTTTCTTTTCATTCATGCTTCTTCGTCGAAACATAACGAGGCCTTCCTTGCCCTTTGCCAACCCTTGGGTACCTACGTACGCTGCGCATGTCGGAGCGCGATCACAGGGAAGTAAAGGAAACCCAGCCTCATCTCATTGCATCTCAGCTTTTTTTGTGTTCATTTTGTCTTTTGTTCTTGTCTCTCTCTTAATTATTCATCTTGTTGACAATTCCTTTCTTTTTCTTTGTCTCGCGCCGCCGCCCCCAACCCATCGTCACTCATTAACCAACCAAACAATATCCACCCTCCACCACCACCACCATCAATCAAAAAAATTCCTGCCCGCCAACCACGCACCTCACTTACCGCAGCCGCCCGCTCCCCCAAACAAACAATGGCTCCTTCTCATGGCTTCCGCTAGAACTAGGCTGGGTTCGGTCCTTTGTGTGAGAGGTGTGTCTGTATCTATGTTTGCATGTATGTCCCCTCACATCAGAAAAAAAACGAGAAACCGCCCACCTGCACGAGCCTTTTGTCCGCCCCCTAAAAAAAGGCGGTGCATGAACCCGCGATACACGTCACATTATCCATCTGTGAAAAGGAATCCGCCAGAAGCCGCTTGCCAACAGCGAGCGCCTTCCACGCCCCCCAGCCTCGGCCTGCCATACTATCACAAAAAGAGGAGGGGAGGAAGGTGCGGTTGAAAAAGGGGAGGCGTTGGGTTTCTGCAACATCTACGGATAGGTGGTTTTGTTGTCCTCGCACAATCAAACAACCCCATCCCCCCATCCCGATCGGCCCGTCTCACTAGGAACTTTTGTTTCTTCTACTGAGAATCACTCCCCCGCCACCTCCGTCGTCCTCCTACCTAGCCCCTCCTCTTCTATTTATCTCGCGCCTCGCGCCTTGCCCAAATCTCTCCTTTTTTTGCTGCTGAAAGAGCCGTGCTCAGGGAGGGGAGAACATCAAACGTCCTACGACAACAAACAGAGAAGGGTACACGGCATCGACCGGGCCGCCCTGCTGCACTCGCTACCCCATACACGACACTCGCTAACCTGCATCCTGCCTGTCCATACCACCATCGCACCAACCAGGAGCTTCCTCGGACGACATCGACGTCTCCCCGGTTCCCGCGCACAGGCTGGCCCCCACCTGCTCACGCCCATGATGGGTGAAGCTACCCTCTTCCACCCGCCCTCCAACCGGCTGAGCCGGCACTTCCAGACTTCCGGGTCCCCCGCCCAGCAGCGCGCTACCGACGAGCTGCTCTCCTGCATGACCCCCTCGACCGCCCTGGACGCCTTCCGCAACCCCTCGGGCGCCCTCAAGAGATGCCTAGACCAGGCCACCGCCACGGAGCAGGCCTTCGCCATGGGCGCCGCCATGGCCTCCAAGAACATATCGGACTGGCTGACCGAGCTGTCAGCGTGGGTTTGGCTATCCGACGGCGGTGGCTCTGAGGGCTTCGACCCAGCGGCTCCCAGGTGTCGAGAGCGGCGCGGTTCACGGGGTTGCCAGGACGCGCCAGACCGGTTGGGGGCTGAGGAGAAGGACGACCAACTTGCTGGTGACAAGGTGTGGCTGGGCTGCTTGCACGCCCACGAGGTTTTGCACTACGAGCAGCGCCTCGCTGCCATCCAGGCAGAGCTCGACGACATGGACATCGAGGGCATCAAGCGGCATGTGCTGCACAACCACATTCTTCCTTTGTCGAGGCCTGGCACGCCCATGTCGGCCATTTCGACGAGCTCGACAAATGCAGCATTTTACAACAAGATGGACGACATAACGGCGCTCGTCACGGCCACAGTGGTGCAGACGCTTCCCAACCTTTCCCGCTTGTCGCGCCTCCTGAGCAGCTGGCGTGTTCGGCTTCTTGTTTTGCGGAGGGTCCCGATGACGCTATCGCTGCTCGACGATGCCGAGGTCGCGCTCAGGTCCGGATGGAATGTGATTGCGGCCGACATGCACAAGACCGGCGCTACGGCTTCGTCCGCAGCAGCACAGGAGACGCTGCCCACATTGCTCCGGCACGACTTTGAGGTTATGAAGTCCATCCTCGGTCAAAAGATCGAACAGGCCGCTCGCGCCATTGATTTCATGCTAGACCAATTGGATGGCCGTCCAGAGACTGTACCTCCTCAGTGGGTTGATCGCATGGATAGCCTTGAGAAGGGGTATGGTGACTGGATAGCCATCTGCGAGAAGATGATGACGGAAGCAGAGCTTGCCAGGACCGTGCGTCACGTGCCACCGTTGAAGGTACTCGACCAGCCGTTGGAGGTTACCCCGATGAGGCCGAGCAGCTCGGACTCTACCGTGACCACCATAGTCACCAGCGAAAACCGGCCCGACAGTTCGCTTCTTCCCAGGTTACATACAAGGAACAAGCACCTCTTCGCATCCGAGATCAGCCCTCCCAGCTCACCCCCCTCAATGGCACGAAACCAACGCGAAGGGTCTGTGCCTTTTCCCGATGACCCCCTTATGGAGGAGGACGAGAGTCTTTTGGAGGGAACGCCACCCAAGTCACCCCCCGACTCTTCCTTCCTGGAAGCAGACGAGCCGGAAACGCCGGCGCACGCAGTCGATCGCCAGGCTGACCATGGGGATGAGCTCCAGCGGAAGATCAGCTCGATTCTGGGTTCGATTCCCGCAAAGATCCATCTGGCGTCACAGCCCAACCCCGTCAACCACCTCAACCCGCCGGACCTGCAACTGCCCCACCTAAACACCAAGTCTTCGAGGCACTTTGATCGTAATTCGACGCCGAGGTCCCAGTCGAGGAGCCAGTCTGCAATGTCTGCAAGGTCCTCTAGGGCCGGCACGCCATCCTTCCTCCTAGCCCCGGCGTTTGCCCGAACAACAAAATCCCGGATGCAGCGCGACATCCAAATTTATCACCTTTCGCGAGAGTCGACTGGCGATGCGCCGATCAAGCTTTTCATCAGGCTTGTCGGCGAGAACGGGGATCGGTGCATGGTGAGGGTAGGAGGCGGTTGGGCTGATCTCGGAGAGTACCTCAAAGAGTACGCAATCCACCACGGCAGGCGGTCAAAGGCTGGCGGTGCGAGTAAGGTCGAGGTGAAGGACATCCCAACATCGAGCCCTATCGGACGGCCTGCCTCGGCGCTAGACTCGCCCATCACACCGCTGAACGTACGAAAGACGCGACGCAGCATTGGCGGCATCGAGGACAGCGCCTCGTACATGCGTCACGCACTGCTGCCGCAAACGCCGCTCTCGGTTCTTTCGACAAACTCGGCCGCCCAGCTCGACAACCAGTCACACCAAAAGACACCTCCGTCCGAGTCATCGACAAGATCCAGATCATCATCTCGCCTTAGCTGGGCCGAGGAAGACAGCCTGCTCGGCATGTCTGGTCCGACCGGAAAGCAGATTGTACTAGACGCCGAGAGGAAAGAGTGGATCGAGAACGTCAAGGAGAAGGTGCGCATCGCTAGCGGCGAGCGCAGAGTGCCTCTCACGGCCGGAGGGTCCCCGGGCGAGAACTTATTTGGCGAGATCAACAAGGTCGGAGGCACCAAGAGGCTTTTCAGGAAGGGGCTCTAGAGAGCAGTGCCCCCTTCCCGGAGCCTGAAGTGCCTCGAAGCGAGGTTTTGAGCCGACCGGCGCCATACATGACCGTCGCGGAGCTCTTGTCGTTATACAAAGATCACAGCATACCAGGAGCATCGAATGGAGTTTTGTCAGGTCAAATGTCTTCTAACACGTTTTATTTCTTTTGTATTTCTTTTAATATTGTTTTGGTGTCACCATGGCAGATACCGCCATCTGACTAGGGCAAAGATAGGCCCTCCTCTTTTTCTTTTCCTATTTCATTTTTTTTTCTTCTACTCATGCCATCGGGAGAAGGAAGGCATACATCAACTTTACTTTGGAGGACCACGCTATACCCATACCTTGATCGGCGTTTTTTCTTGACTCTTATTTTTTTTCTTGGTTCGTGTGAGAGGTTATCCCTACCGGTTGGGACGGGGCGCTTATGCTGTTTACTACATGGTTAAAATACCATCCACATTTCAACTTCCAGGCCATGGAACAATGGTGAAATTTGCAGTGTGAAGGGTGCAATGTTTTGATTTTGGTTCAGCAAAGCGAAGGTACGTGGTGACAGCGAGTTTGAGTAGTACGAGCATAGCGACACTACTAAATTTATCTGCGGTCATTTGGTATGAAAGTCGCCCGGCTTCTCTTTCGCCGACATGCCTATCTAAAGCTGTAACTGGACGACAGTTTGCTTGACTTTGGAATGAGGAATGAGGAATTGTAAAGGTATTCGAAAATAGCATGGCGTACCTTGAGTAAGGGCAGTACCTAAATTCGTCGTCGACGTCTGCAAGCATCACTTGCGATGTCGTTTAGCCACGGCAGAAGACTGTGCCGCTGTAGCTCCTCTGGACTCTCCGTCGTGGTTCAACCGATCAGGGCTCGGTTCGTACGGCCCATCTTGGCCGTGATCACGGCGATTCTTGGACGCTGAGCGGCCGCGTGACAGCAGCAATTACGGCTTCTGGCGTTGGCCTCACTCGGGGGGGGCCGAGGGCTTGGCCGGGCCCGATACGGCGACGGTTCGAGGTTTGACTGCTGGGTAGAAAGCCTCCATCACAGCCTTTGGTGGCGTGACGGGGTCTGAGCGGCCACATGATTACAATTAGCGAAAAAAAAAAAAAAAGCCCGAGTTGTTTAAGTTCGTGGTAGGCCTGGTGCCAGCATCAGTATTTCATCAACTGCATCGCAGCATCAGGGCAAAATCTGCTGCTGGGCTGACCAAGAGACTACTGTGATGAGGATATTTTTATTTTCACGTTCATATCGGGGATCCAGTTTATACACACCAACGTAGGAACATTTTGGAATGCTCGAGGGGGGCTGGTTTTTCACCAGAACGGTGATATAAGTGACTGGTTAAGGTTATGAATATATGACTATGAAGACTTGTAGTAAATTAAGTTTACCATATGATGGGTATTACACAGGAAATACAGCAACAGTAGAGTTGACATAAAATGTACTTGAAACGAAACAAAAGAAAAGCACAAAATGCCAATAGCGACATGAAAAAAAAAGGAAATACCCTAAAACCACCTACTAGGCCTAAGCCGCCTTTGCCTTTATAAAGTCAGGCACCATATTTGTGAGCAGTGCGCGGCTCTTGACCATCCGCACCAGAAGCCCGGGAACCTTGACGTTGCCCATCTGACCCGTGCCGCGCTTGGTGCCGAGGGTTGCGAAGAACTTGACGGTGGCGTCCGGCTTGTACTCCCCGGCCAAAGCCCGGCCCGTCGTGAGCCGCGCGGCCAGGTCCTTGAGGAGGTAGTTGACCTGCGGGTCGGCGTACATGGCCTGCGCCGGCTCGAGGTTGCAAATGTCCCCGATGGCGTAAACGTCCTCCTCGCCCTCGGCCAGGAGCCTGTTGCTGGTCTTGACGCGACCGCTCTCGTCGACCATGTGCGGCGGCAGGAAGTCGCTGTTATAGGTGACGCCGAAGGTGGGCAGGTAGACGTCGGCCTTGATGGTCTCCTTGACGCCGGTGGCCTTGCTGGAGACCTCGATCGACTTGCCGGCGCCGTCGTCCTGGACGTCGGTGACCCGGGACCCCGTGATGACCTTGACGCGGAGCTGCTGCAGAACGCTCAGGACCGCGGCGCGGACGTCCCGGCGTGCGGTGGAGTGCAGGGGCAGGTCGTCGTCCACGACCAGGGTGATGCTCTTCTTCCCGCCGTAGGCCTGACCAAGCTCGCCAGCCACTTCGACGCCTGTAAGGCCGCCGCCGCCGACGACGATGGACTGCGCGCCGTCGATGGACTTGCGGAGGTCGCCCAGGGCCTTCTTGGTGGTCTCGGTGTCCTCCAGCGTCTTCCAGGGCATGTCCTCCTTGGCCGAGCTCCCTGTGGCGACGACGACGAAGTCGTATGAGATGGTCCTCTCGCTGCCGTCGACCGAAACGACGACGCTCTTGGCCTTCGGGTCGAGTTTTGTGGCCTTGCCCTTGACAAACTCGAACTTGCTCGAGTCCCATTGGGAAAAGACCGGTGCGATGGGGTAGAACATCTTCTCGTCGGGCATCGCCTGTCCCGGAAGCACACCTCTAACCGAGGCCAAATTCCAGTAGTAATCAGTGTTGGGCGCGACGAGGATCACCTTGAGTCCCGCAACCTTTGGCCCAACAGTTTTGAGCAGTTTATAGGCGGCGGGCACTCCGGTCAGGGAGGCGCCAAGAATAACCACAGTCTTTGACTCGGACATTGTGAGCAAGATAGAGGGCCTCGAAAGGCTCGAAACCTGAGATTGAAATGTCTATGAGTAGGTAAAGTATCGGACAGGCCAGAGTAAACAACGGGAGTGGTCGTCAAGATAAAAGTGTGTGATTTTATATAAGAGGAGCTTGATGCTTGATTCTGTCTCGTACAAACATAGGTCGTAACATTAATGTACCAGAATGAGGCTGTCCACCATTTCATCTTTATATCTCACCTTCCCGAGATAACCAAAAAAGCTGGGGTACCTGTTAACGAACTCCAGCGCGTGTTCGCGCCTTCGCGAGATACAGCCCTGTTGTATGATTGCATGATACCCAATATACCGGGACCCCAGCATCCACGTCTGTCTGTATCCAGCTAGGTGACAGACACAATTAAACCAAAGCCTAAATGACGGGGCGAGTCAGTGGCTGGACAAGGTGCTGACAAACCGTTCAGGCGTTGCTTTTCATTTTCATAAGAAGTACTCGAAGCGATGTAAGCAGTATTGGAAAGCATTGCCAGGTCCGACGTCGTATCAAGCTCGGCTCCCGCCTTTACATGTATCGGGCCATCTGCCATTCATATTTGTCAAACCGCAATCTCCACCGAAAGATGATTATTAATGGTTCCAACCGCAATCAGCAAGCACCTTTTCTTTGGCTGGTGACGCGGAAGATACTCGACGATTCCAATTCCAATTTCCATTCATCAGTGCTGAACCCTCTTGCCCTTGACAGACTTTGCTCTGTTGGCCTTTTGCAGGTCGACCTCGGTCTTGATGATGTTGTGAAGATCCTCGTTCCTCCTCGCCAGAAGCAGGACGTCATCCGTCGTGACTGTGCTGCGACCTGCGTGGCTGCTGAAGCTTTCCAAGTCTTTGGCCACGTTCTCTAGCGGCCATCGAAAGGCCAACGTTAGCTGGTGCTCCAACTTTTCGATCGGGGAGATTAGCAGTAAGTATAATGGACCCGTCCACCACACACCAATCTGGGAAAAGACCATGTCTGTCAAGGCGCCGATAAATTGAGGAGTGGCATTTCGCTGCTTCTTCATAGTCTCTGAGAGGCAATTGCATCAGGCATGTGTGTTGGACGAGCTTTTATCACGTCGCTTCTTGGGGAGCAGCCAACCTTCGTCGACAATCTTCCCTACGGCGAACCACAGGGCGGCCTTGAGCCTCTAGTAAATCACCCATGGCAAGGGAGCATCAGTGGCCCGTCCCGTCGAGGTTTTGGGCTGTCGTAAGGGTGCAAAACACATGCCGACTCACTTCTCTTGTGTCTTCTTCTTCGTCCATTTTTTGTTTCCCCCCTTCTTTTCAGAAGTAGTGCAGCAACAATTGACGAGGCGAATTAATTGATGTAGCGAGACAACGCGTTGATCTGGATGAAAGACGCGATGCTGAATCTTGGCTGAGCACGTGCATGGACTCCTGACTCCAATTAGGTGCAAAGCCATGGTTCTCATTGGGCGCACGGGCCCCACTTGACTCGGCAAGCAATACGTTCGAGGAAATCTTCACTACCTACCTTAGTATAGGTAGTGAGATAGACTAGACTACCAGTCTAGTCTAGATAGGTGTTACTCTGTACGAAGGGACCATTTGGGATCTCAAAGTCTTGCTTCTTGCATCCCTGCTATCATATATCTCCCTTACGCCATTACTCTTCGTCAACCCCTACTGCGCCCTCGACTATTTCGGCCCAGGGCACTTGATCAACCTCGCGCACCCAGGCACAAGTCCCACACCACATTGAATCCCGCGCTACCCAAAATCCTCGAGCCGAGTTCACCCTCCTTTCCGACGCCCGTCCAATACCGACAACAAAGAACCCCAAGACAAAACCAAACAGCAGCCATGGACATGGACGGGCTCTACAGCCTGGCGGCGACGGTCAAGGAACGAGTGCGCAACAACCTGGGCAGCTCCTTCTCGCGCATGACGGCGCAGCAGTGGATTCGCCTCGTGGCCCTCATCGGCGCCTACTTGCTCCTGCGGCCCTACCTCATCAAGCTGGCGGGCAAGTCGCAGATAAAGCAGATGGAGCGAGAGGAGGAAAAGGCCGAGGAGGAGGCCGCGCGGCAGGCCAAGCTGTCGCCCAACGAGTTCCGGGGCCAGCGACTCGCGGGCGGCGCTCCCCTGGACGATTCGGACGACGACGAGGGGGAGGCCGCGCCGGCCCAGTGGGGCAAGAAGGCGCGGAGGCGACAGCGGAACATGGTCAAGAAGATTCTCGAGGAGCACGAGCAGAGGCTGGCCGATGAGGCGGGCGAGGAGGATGACAAGGACATTGCAGAGTTCCTGGTTGACTGAGGAATATGAACCAGGGAACAAACAAGTATAGATGGAGGAAGGCACGGGGATGGTGTGCGAAGGGACGGCCGGTTTGCCTTTATCTTTAGATCTGCTGCGGCCGTGGGCGCGCAGTCAACGGGATTTTCCTCGTGCTGTGTGTGTTGGCAGTTATTGCAACCAAAACCTGATCGGGGGCAACGTGTTAATGCTGCCTTCCTAGTGACTTGAATCTTTGGCTAGGGCATATGCGACAGAGCATCACTGCAGAGCTCGGAGAGTTTGCAATCCGCCTCGCCATTTTGGAAGTGTGTGGTGTGATTCGCCCTCTTTTTCGCTGAGCGTTCCGGATTCCCCGTGTGGAAACCCCTCCGTCATACCACGGGTAGACGCAGCGAGGCGCCGCCTCCTGCGTGATGACGGTCTCCTATCTTCCATACTTTGATCACCTTAAGGGTTCGCCCGGACGTTCAGAGCGAGGACCACGGTTTTTGCCCTTTATTAGCGATGAATTGTTGTACAACCCTAAGCACCCCCATGGCTGATGACTCGAACCATGGATAACAGCGAGCACTCCCAGTGCAAGACAAGTGTCCGTAAGCCGGGGAGGAGGGGACTCTAAACACGGGCAACGAAAAGAGGTTTCGTTGGGTTTGGCGATTGCTGCCCGAGCTTAGTCGTTGTCCAGGAAACCGATATATCGACGGTGTTCCCACGGACCAAGAGGCCCGGCGTGTGTGACGGGTTAGCATGTCTGCGGCTCATCTCAAGCCGTCGAATGCTGTGATCAGATGTGCACCAGGAAACGTGCAGCATACAAACGACCCATGTCGGGGGGAGCCTCAAGAGCGAAGCGGTCCAGGACCTTGATATGGCAAGTTTTGGCCCGGACAACTTTACGAGCATCACGAGAATCCCTCCCGAAAGCCAACAAACGACTATCGCGGGCTTCCGTTTGGCTGGGGCATTGTAAATCTGAGTGACCGGAGATGCAGTAGCCCGTATGACTTTTTTCTCTCCGGTCAGCCCTCATCTGATGATACACCCGCAGAGGCGTCTGTTGTGTTACGCGATGACCAGGTTTGTGACACCGCCTTGGGGACTTGGAGCTCCTCCGTGAGCTTCTTTGGCGCCAGTTCTCGTGCCGTTGTTCCATGATGCGCCTGGGGCCTATCGGAGCCCCTTTGCAACCGCCCCATTTTCGCGTTTTGTTTTGGAACACAAACGACGATCATAGGCGTGCTTATGATAGGCGGTAAGGGAGGAAATCAGGGTTTGCCATAAAGTTGGGAAGATGGTTACCTAATTAGTCGAGCGAGATTTTGCTGGCCCGTGTTTCCCAAACACCTACCTCGAGTGGACAGCGACGCTGCCAGTGCCAGCCCTGGAAACGACGGGGTCGGGGACGAGTCGCCGGTGATTATCGGTAGCCCGGTCACCGCTCCCGGAGGTGGGCCCGGATGCCCAATGGTGGCTGCACTCCACAGCCTCATTTTATGCTTTGACAATGTAATAATTGATACATCTTGTTCAATATTGGAGGTGCTGTAGCATATAGGTACTATGGGTAGCTTGGACCACTAGGGTCTAAACCACAGTCCCGCTAGGTAATTTCGTCCCGGTAACCTATCGGTTTTTTTTCTTCTTTTTTTGAAACTTTGGACTGTTCCAGACAATGACTGAGCCTGGTTGACAGGCGAAGTATACTGGTCGAGAGGGGATAAATCCCTTACTGTTGCCCGTCGACTGCAGATAGGTAAACGTTGCGGTCTGCAAAGCCGCAAAAGTCTAAAATGCTCGAGCATTATAATACAGCCCCGAAAACACGGGGAAATCGATACACTCATTGATATACCCCTGGAGTGCTTGTCATAGTAGCGGTGTAATGGGCTACAGGCGGCCCTGCAACGGCCTCTCGCATCGTGCGCCTCTGTAGTCAGTTTCAACGTCTGTTTGGGGAGCCCCCTTTTGTATAAGCGCCACGCTTTTTGCAATACACACTTGCGACATGTCGTTCTTGCCAGTCTGTAACTGAAAAGTCGTAGGCAAACGATTACACAAGCAAAGACAAATAGAAATATGTACCTCGTACAGCATGGCTTAGCCGATCTGTTGCCCTTCACGGCATCCACCCGCTGCCTGCCTGCGCAATCAAGGCAGTGTATCGATGTCAGCGGGCGGGGCAGGCCTGGTCCCGCTACGTCAAGCCGCCCGGCTAGTCCGCTCGCGAGCGACGGGTCCATCGGGTCGTTGGGGAGATCCCGACCTGCCGGGTGCCTATGCTGCGCGCACCACAACGAAGAGGCTTCTGGGCGATGGAACCGTCGAAATAAGGAGCAACCCACAGGTGCCTGGCCGATTTCATGTTACCAGTCGAAGCAGGGCAGGTACCTAGATTGACTGCCCGACGCCAATAGCCAAAGGTAGACTTGTGGTATCTACCTGATATGTATCGTTGCAGAATTTTAGACTATTCTATACCCAAGCTAATCAGTAGACGACATTATCGGGGCTTTGAGGGGTCATTTGACGTCGTCGTACTTGAGTTTCTTCGACACGTACCGCGGCACCGATGTAGCGAGACTGCATGCCGCGCCGTTAAAAGTGCTACTCGAGGCAAGAGGAGTGCTATGGGGAGTGCGCGACGCTGCAACGCAATACCAAGAGGGCGGCCGTGATGATGACGACGACGGCGATGTGATATATTCGTCGGCGGCGAAAGGAGTGGGCGACTTCATTCGGAATTCGTCATACCAAACCCATTTTGCTGCCACTTGCGACAAGATCCGGAGCCGGGCTAGCCGCTGAAGTAAATCACGGCAAAGAGAGGCCGCCCGCCCAGGACATTCCAAGAGGGCCAAGTATAAGTCATGAGTGCGTTTTGTGTTAATGTGCGTGTGTGTGTGTGTGTGTGTGTGTGTGGAAGTACCTGTATTGATCTTACAGCGACGCCGCCAGTCTTCCTCGTGGCCGTGGTGGTCTGGCTTTGCTTTTAAAAAGGAGCCAAAACACGGTTTCCGGCACCGAAATAATATGGATGCAGTCCAGTTCGGATGCATGCAACCCCCACCTCTGGATTCGTCACCTCGCCTCCTCGATGTTGCGGCGCCGAGTCCGGAGTGATCAGTGATCGATTTTACTACAGTGAAGCAGGAGGAGGAGGGATTCCGAATTGCTGTCTTTTGTTTTGCATGCCTACCCCATACGAGTCAAGGAAACGTCCAAGTCAGAACCTCCACAAGGAACCGGATACTGTAGTAACCACCTAGGTAGGTACTCACTCTACTTGACCTTACCTATGGACAAACCATACCACACCGTGTAGCCGGCATTGCCAAGGATACATACCACGGCGAGCCAAGCCAGGCCGGCATGGGATGTTACTCCGCCCACTGGCGCTGGAGCATCGCATCTCGTATGCACTCTTGCCATACATAGCCACTGAACTAACTGACTGCGGGTAGTGGTCATTGACACATGGATCCTTTTACAGCCGCCCGTCATTGTCAAATTGGCGAATGCCGAAGTACGATATACCGTGCATATCATTGCATTCCCAAGATATCGTCCAAGTCTCGGGGGAGAGGGGTGGTTGACGTGTCGTGCTCTCAATGCTTTACCGAGATCCAATATAGTTAAAACTGACAGTGAGATTCTGGTCCGGCCGGGTGCCGGCGTGATTGATCGCTGTAGAGTTGGGATCGCCTGCTTTTCTGCAACTGGGGATGACAAAGAGGTACCTATGTACGGAACGGCGATGTGCATCCGGGTTGTCATCCGCTGGGTTTGGAGTCCTGATGATATTACCATAAGAAACCGCAAGATTCTGTTCATCAACACTAGTCTAGACCCCACTGCTGCAAAACCCCGATGGCAGTATATACTATACTGTACCCAAGGTATCCAAACCAAGTTAAAAATTGTCGGTGTATCGCCGCTGCGCCTCACAAAGGACGGCTCTGGTCAAGTCGCAAACCACGTCTCGACAGTTCCTTGCGCAGGTCCTCTTTCGTGCATAGTCTCATGCATAAGAGGTTCCTCTGCGGTGGCAACCCAGACTGCGGCGTCAAGCAAAGATTTGCTGCCGTAAAGTACCTAATTTCTGCTGCTGCACTGCTACGGCGCCCGCGAATCCTCCCGAGGCGAACGAGAAGCACCAGACGCCCACCCCCTCACGTCTATCCATCCCGAGGCCCAACAAAACACCACTCCACGCTGCGATCGATCGGACCCCGGGGGAGCGGTGGTTGTGTTTGCTGCGAGATAGGGGGAACATTAAGAGGGCTGCCGTTCTCCGGAAAAACGCAATATGAAGTTTGCGGCCTGGTGTCTAATACCGGCTACTCCCACGTCTGTCTCTCTCATAGTCTATATCTAGACCGTAAAAAATCAACACATCAACACAACGAAGCACCACCGCTATAACCAAGCATTGCCTCCACTCCCATTCAACCAAACAAACAATAACAAGGGCGGCAAGGCGGTTGACGTCTTTTTCCTGTTCTTTTCTTTCCAGAACGACGCAAAGACGGGGCAGACAGCCCCGCTTTCACTGCCCAATCCATCCATCTTGCCGCCTGTATTGTACCACCCACACCACACCATACCACACCCCCCTGGTCCCCGCCTCACCACAGTAATCAGGGCCAACCGTTGGGCATAAGAACTCCACGAGCCCGACATTGCGAATAAGCTTGCTGCAGTCAGCTCTTCTTCCTCCCAGACAGTTGCCAATTGTCTGTGGTATTATGCGCGACACCTAGCAGAAGCAAGCTGGCACAGCTCTGAAAAACAAAGGATAAAAAGACCGAGCCGCGAAGAAAGTCGACCGCACAAGAGGGGGCCTCAACGGCGCCGCCGGAGAGACCGTTGAAGCTGAGCGGGAGCCCGAGACGAAGCTCGGGAGCTCTCGCTCTGCCCCCAAAAGAAGAAGAAAAGACTCAAAATCCCAGGATGAGCATGGTGGATTCGCTCAACATCAACGCCTTCCAAGATGGACGCTGGGAAGGTTCAGAGCTGCGAGCAAAGACACTTAGACCGTGAGTACTTTATCCAGTCCCTCACTCTTTGAAATATTGCATGATTTATTTTTGTCGAATTCCGCTACTTGGTTCCCATGGGAAGATCAATTCGCGGCCACTACACTGTCTGTCATCCAAACTTCAGACCGGAACCGTCTGAAGAAGCTGACCCAAGCCACCCCCCAATTTCCCAGTGTCGATCCCCCACCGCTTGTTCGCGCGAATCAGTCCTTCAAAATTGACCGTCAGGTTCCCCGGTCTAATGACTTGAACCCCCGCTACCCACCACCTCCCTGCGTCGAGGACGAGGCTTCATCGCTGGCCAAGGAACTCGCATCTCCCTCGCTCCAGTCGCCCGTAACAGTTGATGAGCCCGTCCGATTCCGCGGCGAGCTCGAACAGCACCCGATCCTGGTCCCTGTGCACGATCATAATCCGGAGCGTCGGTTTGTGCACGTTGCGACCAAGCCCGCCAGTGATGATGGGTCCGACGCCAGCCCGACAAAGGCCAAGGCCGATGGCTATCAGGGAGATGCCAAGCTGGCGCCCGAGAATGAGAGCTACAAGGCCAACACTGGGCGCAAGTACACTGTGCCCGGCGTAGTTCCAGTTGTGGTCAAGTCCGCCGAGAAGCCTACGCTCGCCACTGGCCAGCTGGACCCAGAGCGCACGAGGCTGCGGAGAAGTCGCAGTGAGCTGCCCCGTATCGAGACCGACATCTTGAATCAAGACCGGTCAAAAGACCGGTCAAGAAACCGCTCGCGGGATCGGTCCAGGGAGCGGCGCCGGGCCGTTTCCCGTGCCCCTTCCAGGCCTGCTAGAAACTCCTCTCGAGAGCGGTCCCGGGAAAGACAGAGGGCTCGGTCTCGGGCAACATCCCCGGTGTCGCAGAGAAGAAAGTCCATGGCATTCGTCGACCAGCAGCGTCCTCGCTCCGACTATTTCGACTCGCCGAGTGACGCATTCCTGTCGCCCAACCCTACTATAATCAAGCACTCGACCAATGGCCGCGACAGAGCATACTTTGACATGAACAGCGCCCCAGCCAGGGGCGACAGGCCTCGGTCTACAGTCGTTCACAGCTCGACCAGGCCAAAGGTGTACGACGACAGGGGTGAGCGACGGAGCGCCGTACCGTACGAGAGAGCCAAACGCTACGAGGACTTGTCAAGGCGCCCGGCGAGCGCCGTTGACGCCCCGAGACCGCCCTCCCGCTCGTACTCTGACATGAGGTCAGACAAGAGATATTACAACAACGGTGAGCCCAGTCCTCGCACCAGCAGGAGAGACATGTCGCCCCGCCCAGACGGTCGCAGTAGATACTACGGCGGAGGATCGCCTCCCCGTGCGGAGAGGCGAAACTCTGTCACTCGTCCGGACACGCGGTCGGGGAGGTCGGAGAGGTCGGAGAGATCGGACAGAAGACCCTCCACGCGCCAGCTCTCCGGGCGAGACCGTGACCGCAATCGCGATCGCGATTTTGATAGAGACCGCCAGAGGGACCGCGAAAACCGGGACAGAGATAAGTCGCGTGGCCCACCGTCGAGAAGCGACTCGTACAAGAGCCAGCGCTCATCGCCGAACAGTGATGAATCGAGCGATGACTACGCGGCCTCGCTTCGGTCGGCTCGGGCGGCACGACACAGTCAGTCGTTTACGGGCAACAATGACCCGAACTATTTGCTCAGCCCCGATTCTATAAACAGGCCGTCCTTGACGAGCAGGACGAGCTCAAGACGCGAAACCCCCTTGCCATCGCCTAGGGACTCGGCCATCGGTATGGACAGCCCACCGGTGATACCCAGTCCCCGCGCTTCCAGTACTTTCCCTCAAATGAAGGATCGACGCCGGGGCGACGAAGGCCTCACCTCGCCGTTGACTTCTGGCCCTTCGTCACCGATCAAGACATCGCCGCGGAGTCGGCATGCGCAACGACCCAGTCTTAGCGCATCCCTGAGCCTTCCTTTAGCTGCAACTCTAGTTGCGGGCGCTGCGGGTGCAGTCTTGACTGCCCTTGGTAACGGTAATGAGCCAAATGGGAACCCGGAGCCTGTGGGACGCAACGCCACACCGATGCCGCCGCCAACGCAGCGTCAAGACTCAGGCTCATCGATTGGATCGCAGAACTTGTGGCAGCAGTCTCCGTACAGTCCACCTGCTACACAGCCCCTCGAAGACGAGCACCCAGAAGAGGTAGTCCTTTCCTTCAGAAAGTACTCGAAAGATGTCAGCGAGGGGAAGGTGCCCGATCTGCCCGCCTGCCCACGTCGGACACCCCAGGCTGGCCTAGCAGATTGGCTCACATTCCCGCATAGCAACAACTTCAACATTTGCCCCGACTGCTACATGGCCGTGTTTTCAAATACCGAGTATGCCCACATGTTTGTACCGGCGCCATTCAGGCCGATGGACAAGCCACTAGCGTGTGACTTTGGATCATCGGCCTGGTACCGGATAGCCTGGCTCATGACACGCAAGTCGAGCTTGCCAAACCTCCAGCTGCTGCAGCACATCGCCGTAGTTGACAACAAGTACCAACCGTGCCTGGGTGAGCAGAGAGCGACGCGGGTCTGGCAAACGGTCCGCAGCCCCATCGACAACCGCCCTGTGGAGCGCTTCCACGTATGCGGATATTGCGCTGGCGCTGTGCAGAGTCTGTTCCCAAACCTGATCGGCATCTTCCAGACAGTAGACAGCAAGGCCGAGCCGACCAAAGCGGTCTGCTCGCTTCGCTTCTCCCCAGACCGCCTACGGTTCATCGATTACTTTGACCTGCTAGAGGAGACGTCGGACAGAGCGCTATCCCGCGGCTCCATCCCGGACCTGCACCGGCTCTACGAGAAGCTGCGTCGGCTCAGCCTGGGTGACTGCGCGCGCGACCAGGTGCTGGCGGACCGCGAGTGGTACACGATCAAGAACCAGCCGGGCTTCGCCGTGTGCGAGGAGTGCTTCGAGCAGGTGGTGCAGCCCGAGATCGACCGGAGCAACCCGTTGGCGAGGCAATTCCTCCACCGGCCGCAGCGGCTCCGGCACGCGGGTTGCCAGCTCTACTCGGCCCGGATGCGTCGGCACTTTGCCGAGGCCTGCCGCGCCAACAATCTGGACGGGTTCATGCGCACCGTCGAAGAGCGGAGGCAGATCGAGGCCGAATGCAAGAGCCGCATCGCGCACTACCAGGCGCAGGGGCGCCCCGACCGGGTCGAGAGTTACGAGAGGAAGTGGCAA
>JASAOQ010001319.1:4936-51890 GCA_031306065.1 Pseudopyricularia cyperi | reverse complement strand
CATGCACAAACTTTTTTTTTTTTTTTTTTTTTTTGTTCGGTCGTGTCAGCTGCCAATGGGCTTTGGAAACAAGAGCTTTGGACACGGAGGACATACGATATTGTGAACGTTGAGATCGTCCATGTGGAACGTCGTCGGGTGCCCGGTCGTCGACGTCTGCTGGGCCAGCGTCACCGCGGCCAGCAGTGCCGAAGGCTCAAAGTTCACGGCCGCTTTGAAACCGGCAAAGATCTCATCGTGCGAAATGTTAAAGCCGTCTCGGCGTAGGAAGCCGTGGTTGCTGGCCGTGTTGAGGAAAGGACACGGCGATCGTCTATCACCGGGACCCGGTGCCATCCATACGTTCTCCTCTCTCGGCACCGCAAGTCCAAAAGCCGCGAGGGGCAGAAGAAGGGCGACGGCAAAAGTCGTTGCAATCATCTCGACTGGAATTATTTCGCGACAGAGTCAAGACAGGGCTGATAAGACAACTAGACTAGGTCCAGGACTGAGATGATCTTGGGTAATGACCGTATATATATCACTTTCCAACCAGTCGGTATAAATCCATCAATGTCCAGCCCGATATATATATACCGCCGAACGACCCTTTCCTGTACACCCTTACCAGGGCTACGCGTACTTTGTTGAATTCCGGTGATAATAAGCATCTCGAATTCCACCTTCCAAAAGTGTGACATGACGACTGACCACGAGAAATCTGACCACCAAGACGAACAATCTTAGCTGGTTGCAAACCACCCACAAGAGGAAGGTGACGGTAGACCTCAAAAGTACCGCGCGTCTGCGGATTTTGTCCGGCTTGGCGGATCTGGGCTGTTGCAAAGTACGGAGAGGACATTGGTCAAGACATTCTTGGATGGCCTCTTGATTTGCGGAGCATGACCGGGGGTTGAATCCTCCCTGCGAGTTTCCCAGTTGCACTGCAGAAGATCTAGACTAGACCCTCCCCAACTCACCGGGGCTAGGTGGCTTGGCCAGGTCAGCCGAAAACGTGGCGTAGGGGCAAGAGGTGGATGTCTGGGAGCCTAGTTGCTCCGAGTGTTGGGAATCCTGTCAGCATTACTCTGGAGACGTGGTGTGCTGAATAATAAGGCCAAAATCGAGACATTTCGTTGGCTAGAACTCGATCCGGACAAAGGGTCCCGTGGTTGACGATTCGCCAGTGCAAGTAAAACAAGTCCCCAGATAAGCATCCAGATCATCACCACACCATCAACTTGTCCATGAAGCACAAGTCAGCAAAAGAGCCACGTGAAGTATCCCAGTTCTAGTTTCCGGCATCAAAAAGTAACCTCGTTCGTTGCAGCTCTGATCTTTTGAATTGCCTCATTCAAAGCTTGACCGTCCTTGGCCCCAACGGCAACATCAGCCAGGCTCGACACTTTGCCTGCCGCATCCCTGTCCTCGAACCAGCTCACTATCAACATGGTGCCCGCTTCGAACTCCTCCCGAAACATTTCGAGGAACTCGTCTCTTGTTTTGCTAGTGCTTATCGAGAATGACGACGCGCTGTGCGAGCCACTCTGCTCAAAATGCGTTCGGAGAAGCGGCAGGCACAGGGATCCCGACGTGCGGACATTCAGGTCGACTATGTGATAGTGTGACAGGGCGTTCGATTCGTCATCAGCCTCCTTGGGATGCCCGTGGTTCACCCCGCCA
Source organism: Pseudopyricularia cyperi (assembly GCA_031306065.1). Classification (NCBI taxonomy): domain Eukaryota; kingdom Fungi; phylum Ascomycota; class Sordariomycetes; order Magnaporthales; family Pyriculariaceae; genus Pseudopyricularia; species Pseudopyricularia cyperi. The sequence continues at coordinate 50,228 of JASAOQ010001319.1, read as the reverse complement.
GCATGCGCGTGCGGCGCAGTCTCCAAAATGTCTGCCCCGACGGGGCCAATGTAGCCGTGTTGTCTCAGCCAGCGGGCGATCAACTTCACCAGCGGCAAGAACTTGGCCTTGAGCTCGTCGTGGCGGTCGTAGTGGATGGTGCTGCCGATCCAAGCCGTCCCATCCACGACCTGCTCCGACGTTGCCAAGAAGATCGGGTTCGTCGACTCCTCTTCTGTGACGAAAAAGGTCACGCCGTAGTCGCCGACTGGCTCGGCCACCATGCTCGATAGTAGAATGGTCCCCGGCTTGAGATGATGGTTGGATTGCGTGATGGAAGACAGCAGCCGCCGCAGCACCCCGTCCTGGAACTCGCCGAGCAGCCGCTCCCTGTCCTCCTCCGAATTGATCATCCACGTGCCGGCGCCGCCAAACGTCTGCTGGTTCTTGATGAAAAACGGCAGCCGCCTGCGCCGGATGGCCGCGTACACCCGAGCGCTCTGCTCCTCGACCCATATTGCCCTGGGGCCCTCACAGAGCGCGGGGATCTCGAACCCGTCGGTGGCGCGCTGGCACTCGCGGCAGCACAGGCCCGCGTCTCCGCCGTGGCCCTCGAGCTCGATGGCCTCGCACACGGGCGTCGGCAGGCCCGACTGCGCCAACGCGGCCTTGGAGTTGAGGAACCAGTGCACGTCGGCGGGCACGATGAGCGGGAGGTCCTCGAGCCCGTCGAGCATCAGCTTGCCCGCGACGAGGTCGATGTTGTTCGGTTTCAGGGGTATCTCTGCCGGCCCGGGGCAGAAGATGAGCTCGGGCCGCTGCGACTCGTCGAGCGTCGACAGGGTCCTTTCCGCCTCCCGTCGATCCTGCATCCGCTGAGCATCCGTCTCGTCCAGGTTGAACATGATCACCGGTCCGGGGCCGGCGATGAAGGCGTCGCGCTGCGGGATAAGCGCGAGATATTTGACGGCCAGCGTTCTCAGGGCCGCCGGGGACGTGTTGCGCTCGTCGTCGGCCGCGTTGAAAGGACCGTCATTGTAGACATATTTTGTGTTTGGCGGGAACTTGGCCGTGAGGGCTGCCGCGGAGTGGGCGCCACAAAGAACCTGAGCGAGCCGCTTGTCGGACGAGGACGGCGATGCTCGTCGATAGAGCTCTGTAAGGGTGCTGTCCAGTTTGATGGTTGGGAGACGCGGAGGAGGCATGGCTTCCGTTCAGTCGGGTGTTGTATCTCGGTGTAGGGGCCTTGATTTAGGGGCTGGCGCGGGGGAAGCAACTTCTCGCGCCAGCACCTGGATACCTACGTAGGTAGGTAGGTAGGTAGTCTGGATATATTTGACTCTTTCTGTAGCACCGCAGAGAGTTAATGACGTCACCGGTGAGCATGCCCAGCAATCAAGCGGTCTATCGGCACGCAGGCTGAGAAATGAGAAGAGGTTGGATGGTTTGCACCTAGTCTAGCACTAGACTAGTCTAGACTTAGGGCTTGGGCCTCACCTGGGTAAGGTATCTTGTGTTTTCCAAATATTGATGTACAAGCAAGTGTTCTTTCTTTTTTAATTCGTTCAATTCTTCCTCTTCACCGGAAAAAAACAACCAGAGGACGGGTAGTGCATGATCTGATTGGTGGTGCTATAACATCACGTCCACCATCATCCTAGCTCCCTCTAGCGCGACAGTCTAACACACCGAAGCAATGGCTTGTGTTTGGGAAAAGCCGCGCAAGGAGTGGCCAGGCCCTGGCACGCACCTTGGGTATCCAACATCAGTAAGCCAAAGCAGCGAATGTAAATTCCGCCCGAGAAGTGGTGAAGCGTATTCTCAGGGACGAAATCAGGGCATTGCAGTGAACAGAGAATTTCTCCAAAGTATCAGTTGCTTCTACCATACCAGCAGATGCTGCCCAAGCTTGAGGACAAGTGTTGGCCAAAGCCATGAACAATAAGAAGAGAATCAAAGAAAAGACGACGATTTCAAATTTCCGAGGCTAGAATATCCCAGGAACGCCTGCCTATTCCCATACAACCACACTTCAATTATAACGTCGTCATGAAGAGCGGAGGTACACGAGAAGGCTCAGGGACTAAGTCGTCCGAAAACACACAAGACTCAAAAATACAATAAAAATACACAAGAACTGCTCTCGGGGTATCAAAAAACACAACAAACGCCTGCTCCTCAACTGCCCACGCTCTCACTCCTTCGGCGCCGGAGGGGAAACGGTTCTGTCAGGGCTGACAGTAGCCTCCTTGTCGCGAGAAAGAGTCGGCTCCTCTCCACGGATTGTTCCCATGACTGCGACGCGGGCATCTTGCTGTGACGTGAGACGCTCCGCAGCCTGGGCTAGGAAGCGCAGCGATCTGTCACGCTCGTCGTTCGTGAGAGTGGCCGGAGTAAGCTGCCGCCTCTCCGCTTGCTGCTTCTTGGGCGAGTCTCCGGCGGCGTTTTTCGGAGACATGGGCGGCGGGACTTGGGGCGACCGAGTCGCCGGCTCGGTGGTCTGGGTAGCGTGCTCGCCGAGCCGGGCACGTCTCCTGTCGGTTCTGTCGCTGGGTTGCCGCGCACTCTCCCCGTTCCTTGTCTCGGTGGCGCTTGCACGTCTCCAGGCAGCCGGGTCGACGAAGACGGGGACCATATCGCCAGCACCATCGATGGCCCAGTGCAGTGGCGCGGGCCGGGGTTGGAGATGGAGCCGCCGATGGCTCCGGTATGTTGCCCAGCAGTCGCTGCATCGGCAGCCGTCCAGCGCTGTCCACGAGTGCATGCGGGAAGCCATTTTGTTTGCTTTTGGTATGTGTAATGAATGTTGGCAGATTTTGGAGGTGAGGTTATCTGGCAAGAAGAATGGGTGGAAGAGTAGACGAAGTGGTGCGGATGGATGAGAAGGGATGCCAGGCAGTGGGCCTTGCTTATTTATAATGCTTTTTGATAGTTTGCTTGCTGGCAGTATGTGACTGGATTATGCAGTGAAAAACGCAAATCTTACGCTTGGTATGCCACATACACGTGGTTTTTCCGTACAAGTGATGGGAAACAGGGTTTTGCACCATCATCAAACTTTTCTTGAAGTGGCAACTAGAAGAAAAAGGCGGGTTTAACCAGTACGTGTTCTCAAGGCCTTTACGTCGAGATAACATAGTAATCTTTCACGGTGAGCAAGAGGCACGTTTATACCTGCCTAGGTAGGGCTTGAAAGCCCACAAAGCGAGCGAGTCCATAGGCACAAAGCAACTACCTGGCAACTTTGCAGAGTCGAAAGTGTACCGTCTATGAAAAGACCCATCCATCTACAATGTTCGAGCTAGCTTTGTTGGCGCTGATGGATTCCACACTCTCTGACCGGACTGAAGAGCAGCGCCTAGAAAAGTCGTCAGGGGACGCCCAGTCGTACGTGTGGATAAAAGCTAAATGGCAGTCATATTGGGGAGCTTTGCACCAATCTGCTGGAATTTTATCGGCACGCGCCTGCCTTCCCTTAGAGGTACCAGACATTCAAGCAATCTAGATGGGTGGATAGAATCAACCTAGTGAACCTCTGAAGTTCTTGAGAACCGCGAAGCTCCCGTCGTTTCAGGGTACCCTGGGAGTAAAAAGCTTCCGAGATAAAGATTTAAAGTTTTGAAATCAATATATGGGTTGTCCAAAGAGAAGCCAAGAAAAGAGAAGCCAAGAAACTTTATATCAACGAACGTCTCGTAGAGCTGGGCCACGTGGCTTTTTAACGCTGTTCGTCCCGCCACCGAAGAGAACTGGCAGCAAAAAGCAGGGCTAGATTTGCGTTGTCCTATGACGGTGAGCATGGCGTGAGGCTGCCCCTGGATCTTTCTCTTACACCCACGAGCTAGCTCCTTTGAATACTCTAAACTAGATTACCAGGCAAGGCTCAAGTTTACACAAGCGTAGTAGGAGAAGTCGCCGTGAAGCTTTTCAGCTTCCCTTAGGAATGCAAGTATGTGAGCAATCGCCAAATGTGGTATCCAGACTCAGGACAGACATCCAGGTCGCTCGATGTCGTAACGCAGGATCTACAGGCCAAGTACAGAATGCCCACACACAAGTACAACAATCTTGCCGAGAGAACAAAATGTAGTTTGCAGGCTTCACTCTATAGGTTGTCTGCTCCTTACATCAGAAAACAATTTGTCTTCGTTTCCTGCCATCTCCAATCTCTCATCAATACAGCTTGGCGCTGCCTTCGATGCGAGAGCGACGACGCTTGCTCTTCTCGCACTTCGTTCCGTTGGTGAGGGCCTCAACGACGCCGTCGTACGCCGGGTGCTTCTCAAAGTCATCGAACCAAAGCGATCCCGCGCCCTGCCCTGGGAAAACGTAAGGGATCCAGGAGAAGGGGTCGTAGAAGTCCCACAATGTCACGCCGATACATGCTTTGCCCTGAACACAGGCTCCAACGATCTGATTAAAGGTTCACATGTTAGCGGTCCTCTCTTGAACCCTTCACGAAACCAGAAAAAGAGAGGGGAATAGCACTCACGTCTTTGTACACCTGCTTTTGTTGTTCCAGATTTGTCTCGTTCGTCGGCAGGTTGATCCTGACATCGAGTTCGGTGATGGCAACTTCAACTCCCTCCTCGCCATAAGAGTCGATGACTTCGATGAACGAGTCGAGGCTTGGTGCGTTGCCGGCGATCAGGTGAGCCTGCATGCCAACTCCATCGACGCGAATGCCTTCAGCCTTGAGCATCCTCACAATCCTTCGGGCTCCTTCGCTCTTTCGGTTGACGTTATCTAAATGATCAAAAAAAAAGAGCATCAGTCAAGTGTCCCAAGGATAAGTCGGTGGTTCTTGATACTACTTTAAAAAAACGACTGACCCAAATTGTAATCGTTGTAGTACAGTTTTGCTTCCGGCGCGGCCTTGGCTGCCTCGCGGAAGGCGATCTTGATGTACTCCTCGCCGAGAACTTTGTAGAAGACACTCTGGCGATAGGTGCCGTCCTCGTTGAGCGCCTCGTTGACGACATCCCAGTGGGCGCAGCGACCGCGCCAGTGAGATGCCACGGTCGTCACATGGCGCACGATGGCGGCGGTCATGCTCTCGGGGGTCCAGTCCGTCTTGGCCTCGACCCAGGGGGCGAGCTGCGAGTGCCAGACGAGGGCGTGGCAGCGCAGGATTTGGGAGTTGTTGGCGGCGACGGCGGAGACGATCTCGCCCTCGGTGTAGTTGAAGATGCCCTCGTAGGGCTCGACAAAGAGCCACTGCGAGTAGGTGTCAGCAAGGCATGTCAGAAACAAAGTGGCAAGACGGTAAGGCCTCACCTTCTGACCGTTGGTCGGCGTCGTCTGGCCAAACTCCTCGCGGAGGATGGCCTCGTACTGGGGGTAGGAAGCATCCAGGCCCGCGCGCTCTCGCTGGCCCGGGGAGTCGGTAGCAGCACCAAAGTACTGCAGACCGGCCTCGACGGCTAGCTCGTGCAGACTGGCCGAGAGGACAGGGGCCGCGACGAGCGGGGCTGCGAGGTAGGAGAACCGCATGGCTGCGATTCGACCAGTGGTGGGCTGGGAGATCAGAGGGCAGAGACAGCAACTAAGCTGTCTGGGGTGAGACTCGAGACCGTGAGGAAGCAGTGGGAGTCCTGCTTGCTTGCGTCTGTCGCGAGGGGGGGAGACGCGAGCTCATAAATATCTGGGACGGTCCACTATGAGCTGCATGTCAACGCATCATGATACTACATACTCCAATTCTTCCGGCTGAACTACAAGGGTCACTTCAGCTAGCCGGAAAAAGCACGCCAAGTTGGCGGCAAAGGGCGCGGATGATTTGGCTTGTCGCCTTGGATCCTTGAGGAGATCATCTTGGAATCTTCGCGGTGTTGTTCCCGAGGCAGAGGTTCTAGCAGTGGGAAAAACGGATGACGGGACGACAACAAGTGGTTTGGCCAAGGGATATATGCGGCATTGACCAATAGAAAGTCCTTCGGTTAATATACAGTTGAACACCTCATCAGACCGACTTTGGCGCCAAGGAACTCCCCGCCCATCGCTCCCCACATACACAGGCCACAACCCCTGGAGGTTCGAAGAGGACCAACAAATCTTAGAACTCCATTCTGCCGGCTTGGGGGAGGAGACGTCGGCTGCCAAGATGGAGACCCGAAGCCGTGGCAACTCGGCCTTTGATTTACCCGAGGGAGTACTGGCGTGAGATCCGCGTCTGGTACGCGAGGGCTGACGACCGGGACTAACCACGGGTCGTCTGATTCGGAGATTAGCTGCACACAAATCGGTTGTAGATGCAAGGGGATATAAAGTGTGCAGTACTTTTTCTTTTGTGTGAGGCCGCGTACGAGCAGTCCAAAAGCCCATTCACATGGTTTTTGCTGCGCTTAGACGTGGTAGTATTAGTTAATCTCCCACTTTAGCCTGAACGAGACCTTCCATTCGGCTGTACCAACACGATCAAGAGATCCGCTACCTCATTCGACAGCTGGAACCGGGAATGAGGGCAGATTGCCAAACTTGCCGTGAGATCATATCCTGACCAAATCACACTGTTGAATAGGCCCAGGTACGGATGCGCCGAGCCGCCACACTAGGAATAAACCAGCCGTCATGTATGCTCTTCGGCTGGCGTTCTATCCATGCCCATTGTGAACTAGAGGGTATGACGTCTGTTCTGGCCAGTCCCACAACGACTGTCATATGGCACACCTTTGAGCCAAAGGGGAAAAAGATAATTGGGTAGGCTAGGCGGGATGGAGAGACGGTCAATACGTGTCGAGAATGCCCTTGGAGGACACCATTCAACACTTGAATGTTTTCACAAGACTACCTCTACAACTAAACTGGCGAGAACTGCAAAATGGGCCCCGACTTCTGCCCCGTGATATAGTCTTCGAGCTGGAACTCGTCGGGCCGGTGGCGGCCGTATTCGGCACCCTCCCGACCGCATCCCGCACTGGCATCGGCTCCCGCGGGCAACCTAAAGTCTCCCAAGTTCAAAATGGTAGCCATGGCCATCATCAGCTCGTGATGCGCGAGGGCCTTGCCCAGACAGCCCCTGGGCCCGATGGAAAAGGGCGCAAACACGGACCGGGCGCGCTCCAGGTTGGCCGGACCTCCGCACTCGTCCACCAGCCACCGCTCCGGCTTGAAGCGGAACGGCTCGTCGTAGTAGGCCTCGGTGTGGTGTATGCTGTACGTGCCGACACCGACGCATGCGCCGCACGGGACGTGCACGCCGTCGACCACGGCGCCGTCCCTGGGCGCCACTTCACGCCAGAGGGCGCCTCCGACGGGCGGCGACATGCGCATGGCCTCGTCGATGCAGGCGCGCAGGTAGCTGCACGACGCGAGGGCCGGGCCACCGCCGACGGGAACGCCGGGGCCGAACGCGGCCCGCACTTCAACGGCGACGCGGTTGTAGCAGTCGGGGTTGTGGGCGAGGTAAAAGAGCACGGCGGCCAGAGAGGTTGACGATGTGTCGGTGCCGGCAAAGACGAGTGTGGCGCTTTCGGAGGCCAGCTCGTCTGGGTTGAACTTGCTACCGGTCTCCGGGTCGGTGGCGACGGCAAGGTTTCCAAACAAGTCGTCGCTGGCGTCGGTCTTTTCCTTGTCCTGGTGATCCTCACTGTCCGGCGACAGAGCCTTGATCCTAATACTCAGCATGCGGCCGAGGAACTTGAGAAAGCGGTTGCGCGAGTGGATGGCCGCGCGGAAGTAGTACTTGTCCACCTTGAGACGCGCGAAGCGAGGTGCTTGGGCCAGACCGGCTATGCGTGTGTTTGACTTTTCGATGGCGTCGACGACGTAGCGGAACTTGGGTTCCTCGAGTAGGTTGTACTTGGCGTTGAACACAATGTCGGCCATGACATCAAAGGAGAAGTAGCTGCACATGTTGGACATGTTGACCGGCGCGCCCCAGCGCCGGCCGTCCGAGTCGGGCTTGACGGAATCATCGGGGCTTACGGCGCGGCAGAGCGTGAGAACGTGGCTCATGATGCGAGGCTCGTATCCCCGGAGGGCGCGTTCCGACAGCCCCTGCGATAGGATGCGCCGCCGGCGCGCGTGCTCCCTCCCGCCTCGGATGGTCAGGGTGTTTGGGGCGCGGTGGACCATGGGCTCATAATTCACACCCTTGGGGAAGTTGGACGACGAGCCAAAGCGGTAGATGTCCTTCATGCCATCTGCCGTGTTGAACAGGAGGCCGTTGGGGGCGTAGCGAACATGTTTACCTGACGGAGGTTAACTATGTGCGGTAGTCGCTGAGATGGGTTGAGAGCTAACTCACCATATTTGAGATGGCATCGCCACATATCAAGGTGAATATCCCCCTTCCAGGCATGATAGGCAGCGTAAAGGTCGGTGATCTTGGCAAGAAAGGGCCCGGGGTACTTGGCCAAGGGATGGAAAAAGATATTGTACACAGCCACGAACAGAGTCTGTGTCGGGAAGACATTAGTTAGTCTGGTCACTGATCGCCATGATGATCAGAACGGTAGGTGTATAGATAGAATGATCAACTAACATAAGCAAGGGCTATGATGCCAGCAGCAGCCAGAAAGGCGGGGGCTGGAAGTGCCATTGTTACTAGGGCTAGACCAGCTAGAGAGAGATACCGGGCAAGTCGACAACCTGAAAGATCAACTGATAAGTGGATAGGCAGAGTGGCCCGTAAGTGAAGAAGTGCATGTCAGGAGCAGCCAAATAACACGAATATACCAGAAAATAATCACACAAGGTCGCAAATTCAGCGGCATCTACCATGTCAACTGGAGAAAGCCAACGCGTCGCTCTCTCACACGTTCCGCTCCCGAGCAGGGTGGCGGCACGAAACCTCTCATGGCATTTGTCATTGTCGGAACAGAGAAACAACGAAGCAAGGTATAATGGATAATCCTGTGACGAGTTACATATTTGAATAGTTTCATAAGGTCTCAGGTCTTGCAACATGGCTTAAAGGTTGCGTTTTACCTTTAATTTACCTGTCTGTTGAATAGGAAGCATACCGGAGCAGAAGCTTTACTATGTTCGGATGTTAAACAAATACCCGCTATGAATTGCTGGAACAAAGTTCAGACTGTTCATGCTGCCATATCTGTATACTCCTAGAGGCAGACTCGGCTTTGCATGCTTTTTGCCTGATTATGCTTCTGCATATCTGAAGTCAGCATTGAAACGAGGCTAGCATTCCTAGAAGAGTTGGCGTGCGAGCCAGGGAGGGTGTACGAATAAGACCCGAAATTTCGGGCCGTGGATGCTTGTCCATATTGAAACATGAAGATCCATGTTTGCCTCATGTTGCATCCACACGCCGTGGTAAAATGCAACCACTCTGCTAGAAACGGAAAGCTTCTGAACGTGGCTATCCAGCAAGGTAGACAGTATGTAAGTAACGGTATGAAGCTCGTGTATGGTATCGCCATGTCCGAGTCGAGGCCAAGGCGCAGCGACCGGACTCGTTGCGTTCACTTTTTCAAGGCACATACCAACTGCCAGAGATCGAAGCCCAGCCTTTCAGAAAAAAAACAATCTCGGGCTTTGCATCTTCCAGACTCTTACTTTCAACGACTGTCATTTACCTAATCATCCCAAGGAAGATGGCGAGCCCGCGCGCCGACGGCTTCACCTCGGTAGACGACGAGCTATCGTACATTTTGTTGAAAGAGTTGTTGGCGTGAGTACTATCGTCTGAAGCGCGTTGGTTTGCAAGTTTTTTTCGAGTTCTAACATCCAACAGATACCAATTCTGCTCCGCAGTTCAATGGCAAGTATTCCAGGCCTCCATAGCCTCACGCCTACACCTTTCCACTAACAGTGGCGCAGGATCGATGCACAAGATGCTTTCCTCGGAGGAGAGGAGCCCGCGGAGCGCATCGTCGAGGTCGGGCCGGGCCAGACGCTGCTGAACATGGCCAAGAAGACGCTCAAGGCCCAGTTCGCAGAAGAAGACGTCGCTTTGGGCCGCAAGAGGGAGCTTCTCAGCTTGAAGAAGGACGCGGCTGCAATCTACTACAGACAGGATGGTGAAACGTCGGCACCATCATCACTTGAAAAATCGACCAACGCCGCACCTGCCGAGCCTCCGACCAAACCTGAAGCCGCCGTCGCGGCCGCCCCCGTTGTGGCTTCAGAACCGGTGGCCGCTGCTCCCGGCCCGGTCTCCGTCCCCGACACACCCGTATTAGCCGAGGACATTCTGACCCTGCTGGTTTCCGTGGCGCTCAAGAAGCCCAGGGCCGAGGTGGCCAAGGACAAAACCATCAGCCAGCTTTGCGGCGGTCGCTCCACAATCCAGAATGAGATCATTGGTGATCTCACCAAAGAATTCGGCAGCATCCCGGACCAGCCTGAGAGCATGTCGATACCAGAACTGGCCTCGACCATTTCCGCCAGCAAGCTTGGCCCCTGCAGCGGCGCCCTGGCATCAAAATTCGCTTCCATGAAGCTTACGGCGGGCTCCAGCGTCTCAACCCTTCGCCGTCAGCTCGAGAACAGATGGGGCTTCGGCCCCGGCTTGCAGGACAAGGCACTGCTGATGGCGGTTTCGATGCAGCCAGATTCCAGGCTGCCCAGCGCCAAAGATGCTGACGCGTTCCTCGATGAGGTCGCCAAGGCCGTGCTCAGAGGTCTCGGCATTGACCCAGCCAGCCTTGGGGGGTCGGCGCGTAGTGGGGGCCAGAGCGGCGGCAGCGCGGCAGAAATGGTGTCATCGCAGGTCCTTGAAGCCCTCAAAGCCGATCTGCGCAAGCATGACCAAGCCGTGGCCCAATTACTGTCCGGGCGCTGGAGCGGGAAGAACGCCTCCGACACACCGACCCCTGCTTCGGAGCTCGAGACTCTGCGTGCTGCGGTGCACGACTCTCAGCGACGACTTGACGCGTGGACGGCCGAACTCGGATCAGCATACGAGCAGGGTATTGTGCCGGCGCTTGTAGGCCAGGCGGAAAAGGTCAGGCAATATGACTCGTGGTGGAACTGGGCCGCCCAAGACTTGGTCGAGCTCTTCCACAAGCTCGTGTACGACCCCGAGATGCCTGCCCCGGCATGGGTGCAGTCCCGGGTTGAGGCGCTCGAGAGGCGGAGCACGCCCCGACTCCGGCTGTTTGTTGAGCACATGATGCGCAGACTCGAGTCCACGTCTGCGGATAAGCCGCGGCAGGCCCTAGTGGAGCGGGTCATGACCCAGCTTCGTGACGCGATCGAGGCGGCCGAGGCTTCGGAGTCGATAGTATTCAAGCATGCCGTCGTCTCCGCGTCGCCTGTGCTACGGTACCGGGCAGATGGCCGTCTGCTCGTCGAGGAGATGGTCAGAGTTGAGGCCAAGCCGACTTCGAGTCTGGCACACGCCAGGTCGGAGCTGTCCCTCGACTCTTCCCAGTCCCAGTCGTCCGGCGAACGCCGTGACTCCGCCGTCTCCCCATCCTCCTCAAAGTCTTCAGCTCCATCGTCTCGCTCGCCTTCGCCTGATCGTCGTGCTGCGGGGAATTCGGCGACAAGGGTCACCGGCACCCCCTTCATCAAAACTCAGGATGAGCAAGAAGGTTGGATGCACGACAAACAGCTGTCCACCAGCTATACAGACTGGTTTGCCAAGGCTGCCACCGACGGCATTTCTTTCAGTGAGAAAGCGGTCCTCGTCACCGGCGCAGGCCGCAGCTCCATCGGCGCCGAAATGCTGGCCCTGCTCCTCTCGGCGGGCGCCCAGGTGCTAGTAACCACCAGCTCGTACAAGCCCGAAACGCTTGCCTTTTACCGTGGCCTCTATCGGTCCCACGGTGCCAAGGGGTCGCGACTTGTCGTGGTTCCATTCAATGCCGCTAGTCAGCAAGACGTCGAAACTCTCGTTTCATACGTTTATGGTGAGCTCGGCTGGGACTTGGACCATGTTGTGCCGTTTGCAGCCATTAGCGAGACGGGCCGCGGCGTGGACAGGATTGACTCGGTTTCCGAGCTCGCACATCGTGCCATGCTTACAAACGTAGTCCGACTTTTGGGCGCCATCAAAACAGCCAAGGAGGTACGCGGTATCTGGACGCATCCAACGCACGTACTGCTTCCGCTGTCGCCCAATCACGGCTCCTTTGGCCAGGACGGGCTCTACGCCGAATCCAAGCTGAGCCTCGAGGCGTTGCTTAACAAGTGGTCGTCGGAAGGATGGCAGGACTTTTTGAGCCTTTGCGGCGCAGCCATCGGCTGGACCAGGGGGACGGGCCTGATGCACGGAAACGACGCGCTCGCCGCCGGGGTCGAGGCCGAACTGGGCCTGCGCACCTTTTCCACGCACGAGATGGCCTGGCATCTCGTCGGCCTGCTTGACTCGCCCGCTCTCAGGGTAGCCTGCGATTCGGGCCCGGTCATGGCCGACCTCTCTGGCGGAATGGTGCCGTGGATGAAGCTACGCTCGGCCCTCGACCGCATTAAGAAGAACATGCAGGATAGGACCGAGGTGCAGCGCGTGCTTGCCCTGGAAGCTGGCCTGCAGGAGAAGCCCGCTGGCTTGACCCCCCGCGCGAGGCTTCAGATCGACCGGATGGAGCTGCCGAAATGGGATGCCGATATCAAGCCCCTCGGCGACTCGCTGCGCGGTATGGTGGACCTAGAAAAAGTCGTCGTCGTTGTGGGCTTTGGCGAAACCGGCTCTTGCGGCAGCTCGCGCACCAGGTGGGAGCTTGAGACCACCGGTACGCTATCCCTCGAAGGGTGTTTGGAGCTGGGCTGGATTATGGGCCTGGTCAAATATCACCAGGGCCCTTTGCCTAGCCTCAACAATAGCCAATACAGCGGCTGGATCGACACTAAAACCAACGCCCCGATCACTGATGCAGAGGTCAAAACCAAATACGAGACATATATGCTCGAGCAAACTGGCATTCGCCTCGGTGAACGCAGAGACCACGACCTGGCAGAGCCAGACCAGGAGCAGGACTTGCAAGAGATCATCCTGGAACAAGATCTGGAACCGCTTGCCGTCAGCGCCGAGATGGCGGCCGATCTGCAGCGCCAGCATGGCAGCAAAGTTTCCGTATCGACAGACGAGCCTACCGACGACGGTCAGGTTTTTGTAACCCTCAAGGCCGGCGCGACGATAATGGTATCCAAAACCCGGCGCTTCGACAATTTCATTATGGCTCAACTGCCCACGGGGTGGGACGCCAAACGCTACGGAATCCCCGACGACATTATATCGCAGGTGGATCCCGTGACGCTGTATGCCCTCGTGGCCACCTCGGAAGCGCTGTTGTCGGCGGGCATCGCGGATCCGTTCGAATTGTATACAGAGCTCGGCTGTAACGTCGGCGACGTCGGCAACTGCCTCGGCAGCAGCATGGGCGGTGTCACGGCCATCTTTGACCTGTTCAAGGGCGAGTACCTGCAGCGCAGTTCGCAGGCCGACAGCTTGGCCGAGTCGTTCCCCAACACGCCCGCCGCCTGGCTCAACATGCTGCTGCTGGGCGCCGCAGGTCCCATGCGGACCGCTGTCGGCGCCTGCGCCACAAGCCTGGAGAGTTTGGACAACGCCTACGACCTCTTGGTGCGCGGGCGGGCCCGCTTCGTCGTCGCCGGCGGGTCTGACTCGTCCGAGAGGGATATTTCCCAGGGCTTCGCCCACATGGGCGCCACCGTCAACGCCACCAAAGAGGCGGCCAAAGGTAGGTCGCCACGGGAAGCGAGCCGGCCTATGGCGTCTACGCGCGCCGGTTTCGTCGAAAGCGAGGGCTGTGGCGTGCAGATCCTGGCGACGGCAAAGACGGCCATCGAGATGGGCCTGCCCATTCACGGCGTCATTGCCATGACCCACACGGCCAGCGACGGGATCGGAAGGTCGCTCCCTGCACCGGGCAAGGGAGTGCTCACCTGCGCCGCCGAAGACGATTCCATCGCTGGTGGCGGCCCTGGCCGTCAGCTGCTCGATCTTGAGTACCGCAAGCGCCAGCTGCAGGAAGGTCTATCCCGGATAGCCCGTGACAAGGAGGAGGAACTGGCCTGGATCGAGTCGAGGGACGGCCAGGACCAAGCAGAGAAAGAGCGGCGGCGGGCCGAAGCCATCGCCAGGGCCACGGCTGCCGAAAAGTCGACAAAGCGCTTCTACTGCAGCCCTGAATTCTACGCGGGAGACAAGAGTGTATCGCCGCTGCGGGGAGCGCTGGGCGTGTGGGGCCTCACGGTCGACGACCTGGACGTTGTATCCCTACATGGCACGTCGACGGTAATGGGCGACATCAACGAGACGGCTGTGGTGCAGAAGCAGCTGACACACCTGGGCCGAGCCAAGGGCAACCCGATCGCGTGCGTGTGCCAGAAGTCGGTGGTCGGCCACGCCAAGGCTGCGGCTGGCGCGCTGGCCCTCAACGGCACGCTGCAGGTTATGGGATCCCCGCATGGCCTCGTGCCAGGCAACCCGAATGCGGACAACATCGATGCCAAGCTGGCGGAGCGGGAGCTCCTCTACTTCCCCGGGTCGAGCCAGGGTATTGGCCGCGACTTTGTGCGGGCGTTTACTGTTACCAGCTTTGGGTTTGGACAAAAGGGCGGCCAAACCGTCGGTGTAAACCCGCGGCTGCTATTTGCGGCGCTTGAAGGCGGGGAGACCGAGTACGAGATATACGCGGCCAAGTGTCGGCGCCGGCGGGTCAAGGCCAACCGCGCGTTCCAAGAGGCACTCTACGGTGGGGGGGAGGGCGGAAGGCCGGGGATGGTCAACATCAGGGCGAAAAGCGTATTTGCGACTGTTGGGGGCGGGGATCTGGAAGAGTTCCTTCTGGGCAGGGCCTGATCATGATGCACACAAACATGTCTTGAATCGCGTATGGTTTCCTATTATTATATTGTTACGTAGCACATCATCCAGTCTAATCTTTGGGCGCTTTTGGAAATGCAACATTCTTGTGCTTATCCTCCCCTGAGCCTTTGATCGACGACAAGGTCCTCCAGTTGATATATGGTTTCGCATTGTATATATATCTGGGCGCTGTGATAATTACCAGGAACGCGAATCGGGTTACCCATCCATGGTTAGGAAACCAGCTTCTATATTGGTTAAATTGCTTGCTTTTTTTGCAACAACGACTTTTCGATTTCAAAAAAGCAAACACAATTATGAATAAAGTGCAATATCCGCTGAAGACGGAGAAAAAACAGCTAATCTACGTAGTGTTGAACGCATTCTCGTCACTAAACTAACATGAATAATGACTATCCAAAGACGACACTACGCAAAACAAAAAAAAAGGTGATACAAATCAAGAAAAAGAAAATCTGTAGTGGATCAAAACTGCGATACACAGCACTTGGTTAAGAAAAAACTATTTACAGCCTCAGGTAGGTATCATCACCATTTGCTTCTACTGGCCATGCGTTTTATCCACTTTAACTCGCATTAAGCAAAGTGTTTACAATATGGATCCCAACGTCCTGAGCCACATCGTCGGAGCCCGGCTACCTACGTGTCAGCCAACGTGTATTGCAATTCGTAACGTACCCCGACAGAAACCCCATCCAACAGACAAGGGGTGGTTGATAACAAAGTTTAATACTATTATACGCGTCTTGCCGTCACCGCAGCACTTTAGACCTCGGCGGACCCCGGGTTGTTGGCATCTATTACGGGCCTCATGCACATTTGACACGTCTCAGTACCTAAAACGCATGCCGTGCAATCGAAAACCTCACTGCTCTTCCACCGGCCATACTTCAATGCTACTGTTTGCTGGCACTTGGCCACGCCTATATCCTCGGGAGTAGGATCCAAATTGCTTCAGCGAATCCTCTTGGTCTCTCCGGTCTACCACCGACCGCATTCATTCACTTGGAACGGTTCATACGTACACTTAACACGGTGTCGTGAACCCGTTAGTCAAGCAGTCTCTCTTGTCACTAAGCAGATTCTGCTTTGTGTTTCCGTTTTGCACATTTGCGCAAAACAGCCATTCTTTTTGTTATAGAGCCAGAAAAAGAAAAAAAACAAAACAACTCTCGATATGATGCACAACAAGGCTTTGGCCACGGCCATGACACTGGCCGTGTTGCTCTGCTTTGCTTCTGCTTTGCCCGGCGACTCATCCCACGGTCATCTTCACAGCGCTCGCCAAGCGCAAACAGCACCGACTCAGGTAGCCTCGATCCATCCCCGGTCCTTGTTGCATGAGCTAATCTAATAATTCAACGCGAAACTTCGGATCACAAGTCCACTCTCTGTGAAACGACCTCGGGCGTCAAAACATACAGCGGATACATCACCCTGCCCGCGAGTCAAGATTCCCCTGTGGAAACAAACATGTTTTATGTCTTTTTCGAGGCGAGAAAGTCACCCAGCACGGCCCCGCTAGCCCTATGGCTACAGGGCGGGCCGGGTTCCTCCTCCACCAACCAGGCCGTGTCGGGCCACAACGGGCCGTGCCGTGTGATCGGGCCCGATGGGCTGGAGACGGAGCTCAACCCGTGGAGCTGGAACAACGAGGTCAACATGCTCTATGTTGACCAGCCTGCCCTCACCGGCTACAGCTACGACACCGTCAACACAGGTTATCGTGACATGCTCAGCTCGGCCATCACTCTGCAGAACCCGATTGACGCCGCCGTCGTCGAGAACGCCACCGTCCGCAGGGGCAAGTTCACCAGCCAAGATGCCACCCACGCCCCCAACAACACCGATACCGCCGCCGCCATTCTGGTCACCTTCCTTGACTCCTGGATGGCCGAGTTTCCACAGTATACCCGTCCCGAGATCAACATATGGTCGCAGTCCTACGGCGGCCACTACGGTCCCGCACTAGCTGCCGCCATCATGGCGCAAAAGGGCAACCTGACCGTCGCCTCGGTCGGTATCATCAACGGCTTCATCGACATGGCCGTCCAGGCCCCTTCGTTCCCCGACTTCGCCGTCAACAACACCTACGGCATCAAAGCCTACACGGACCAGGAAGCAGACTCGGCATTGGCCATGGTACAGCCCTGTATCGACCAGTCGGTCGCCTGCCAAGCAAGCCAGAAGACCATGACGTCGGCCAACAGGGCGGCCGTCGAGACTCAGTGTGCTGGTGCCTTTGCGACCTGTTGGGGCATGGCCTCTGTGTATGACAACGCAAAGAACCGGGCCGTCTTCGATATAGGCCACCAGTTTCTCGACCCGTTCCCGCCCGAGTATGCCGTCGGCTGGCTCAACATGGAAGAGGTGCAGACCGCTTTTGGCGCCAAGGTCAACTTTACCGAGACCGCCGACCCCACGGGAACAGCTTTTGTCAACACTGGCGACTACATCCGGAGCTCCATGGCGGAGCTTGAGGGACTCGCCAACGCTGGAGTCAAGGTGGCGTTGATACATGGCGACCGCGACTATCGATGCAACTGTAAGTGAGAAAAAAAGAAAAAGAAAAGACCTGTCGTATCAACGTCAACTACTACTTGAGTAGACACCCACAAGACCATCTGACTGACCTGTTCAATTTTCTTTTTCAGGGTTTGGCGGAGAGGCCATCAGTCTCGCGCTCAACTACACGGGCACCAAGGAATTCGCCGCAGCAGGATACGCAGACCTCCAGACCAACGTCTCGTACGTCGGCGGCAAGGTGCGTCAGCACGGCCTCGTCTCCTTCACTCGCGTGTACCAGGCCGGCCACGAGGTCCCCACGTACCAGCCCGAGACGGCGTACCGGATCTTCATGCGGACCATCAACGGCCAGGACGTGGCGACCGGCAAGGTCGATCTCGCCTCGGAGGCCACCTACTCGACGGCCGGGCCCTCGCAGATCCTCGACGTCACGGACGTCGCGCCCGCCCTGCCGCCGAGCGAGTGCTACATCGACTTCCCGCCGCTGTCCACGCGCTGCAACGATGCTCAAATAGCCGCCTTGCAGAATGGAACGGCGGAGATTACGAACCGTGTCGTTACCTCGCCAAAGGGTGATGTTGTTTAGAACAAAGTCGATGACTTGGGAAGGGAAACACAAAAGGCAAGGTGGTCGCAGGGGATACTGAGTGCATAGTGCTTTTTGTTCCTCCACCTTCTTCCCTTCTAATAATACCAAGGTAGTCCAAAGCAATTAATCGTTGAAAGCATATCGAAATACTTTTCCCCGCGCACATTTAGTGCTGCAGATGAATCAAACCAGCTCGTGTCGCCTGTAGTACATACAAGCAGCTACTATGTAGGTGGTGATAACTTTGGCACTCTAGTAGGCGGGTAAAGTCAATTTGTGGAAAAGACAATTGCGTTTACATAGTATCCTGGGCTAAGCATGTTGAAGGTTTGCTTCAAAACTCTGCTAGAAAACAACTCGCTATTTGTAGCATACTTACCGAGCCACCGTCGCCGCGGAGTACTCGAAACGATGAACTTTTCTTTTCTTAGTTGCTATGAAGGAAAAACAACTATGAATTGTTTCTAGTATTTCGCAGCGGCGGAGCGAGCCTGCCATTCTGGAAACTGCCGTGTAAATGGACAGCAATGAGGGGAGAACATTCAGAGCTTCTTTGCCGTTGATGAGACGAAAAGTTATCGTGACCACATGGTGATGTAGTACGAGGGCATGAGTTGTTGAACCAGAGGTTGCATCAAGGAATACGTACTTAGAGTGATGTTTAGTAGTGGCCAAACATGGTCGACTTTTGCATAGATAGTGCATCAACCGCAAAGCGGCTAATTTCGCAGATTCATTCGAACACGTATTGGCATTTAGTCTAATGTAGTAGATACATAGAGGCGTGGGTCATCACCCGTACCACCGCAGTAGGAACCGTGCCAATTTCAATCCCAAGGCGTAAACCAGTCTAACATGAATTTTCTTTGGTGCCGTTTTTGTTTCCAATCAATGATTTGACCCTGAAAACCCTTGATCGTTTTTTTTTTTTTTTATCTCTCTAGCTCTTCTGCTGCTACCTCACAGCACCTTCTTCAGCGCAACGTGGTTCTGTCCAAACTGTTAGCGCAGGTTTAGCCGGCGAGACAAACAGGAACGCCAACTTACCACTTCGACAAGGCCTTTGAAGCTATCAAGCTTGGCCTCGAGGTCGGACATGCCCGGGGCAGAACGGCTGGCGACGCTGTCCTCGAGCGAGTCCCATCCGGTGACGGCGATCCAGATGTTGATCGGCCCTCCCGGGATTGACGGGTGCTCGACTTGGTTGAGCGCCCAGCCGAAGGCGATGCCGCGGTGGCCCTTGAGGTTGGCACCCTTGACCACGGACTCGAAGCTGTTCCACGTGGTCTCGAAGGCGGCCTTGTCAACCGAGCTCGGCAGGAACACGGCCATGAACCGGGTGACGGGTGCCGCGCCCACGGCGTCGGCGAAGGGCTGGTTGAAGGACACCAGGTTGGTGTGGGGCGTCGCCTTGGATAAATCGATGAAAGGTGCCACGATGGCCTCGAGCTCGGTGCGAGCCGGGCCTGCCTCGGCGGCCTTGGAGTTTTCCTCCGAGTCCCAGTCTGGAGGGGGGTTGGGTAGGATCATGTTAGCCCACTAGTGGAACTGGGGTTCGGTTTTTTTTTGAGATATTACGAGAAATACCACTTACTTGTGATGGCATAAAAAGACGGCTGATCTTTGTCGAGAAGAATTCCGTGGTAGGCGCTGACGAGTCCGACTTGCGACTTGATGGAATCAGGAGGGTTGATAAGGGGGGCAAGAGCAGAATCGTCTGTGCCGGCCTTGATGGGGATCCAAGAAATGCGTGTGACAGACATGTTTGATGTTGGATGGCTAAGTACAAATACTGAAGCTCGTGAAGACAGATGAGAAAAAAAATATCAATGGATGATGAAAGACTTAAGCGCTGGACCTGCTAGCGAAGATGTATATGTAGATGGTGGCTGGTTAGGAGTATCTCAGTCTTGCAGTTCGTGTCCGGACTCAACAGGTTATAATCTCTTTCACCTCCGCTGCACAACTCTGGGCTTACGTGAACTCATCCCACAATTTGCTGATTTGTAAGATCTAGACCGAAAGGTGAATTGAAGGCAAAACCCTTGGATATCATGCAATGTCAAGAAGGTTTACTGCCTGGCCAAATCATGCTATTCCATTAGAGTTTGTCACAGCCGGCAAGCGGTCGCGATAAAAAGAACACATAAATTATTGAGCCAAAACCAGCCAAGCCCGCGGTGGCGAAACACGAGTGCCTCTATGCCATCAACAAACCGTGTGATGGTGCATAACTACTGATCTTCATGCCGGATATGCCATCTCGACCTTTGCACGGCAAACAAGGACCAAAGCCGGGGCTCCAAGGCTGACCGAGTGGGCTGCGTGGTGCCCGCAGCTCGCAACACGAGCTCCATCTCGACTAAGGGAGCGGCACCACATGCCTTCCGTGACATCGGACGAGAGACAACAGCGGAAGCTGGTTCGGCCAGGAAGATTGTGCAATCGGCCCCCGCGGTGACTTTCTGATTTACTTACTTGGTAGTACGTACTGCCGTCATGCGAGCAGACCTTCACAACTCCTGTTGCCCTGACTACCAGCTTAGGTAAAGACGGAGACGGCTCAAGTACGGCCGGGTCAAGTCCCGGTGCTTGACTCCTGATACCTTGGGTACGACGAGTACTTGCCACTAGCTGACTAGACTGCGCGGGAATCTTCGGCCTGCTTGGGGCGAATCAGACGGAATCGAGGCGACTGAAGCCCACTGGGACTCGGCCAACCTAGACAGGACCAGCCCGGGCGGCGGGTACATTACGCAGTAGAACAGGCCACGCGGTAAAACATCCGCTCTCTCCAGCTGCTACTTTCTGCATGGTATGGTTCTCTGCGCTCAGTATTGACTTGGATGCCCAGAGAAGACGGAATCGTGCAACGGAGGGGCGTGAGTTTTACGTTGCGTCGTTAGATAATCAACTTGCTTCCCGATCGCAAGCCGAAACACAAAACGGGTACGACCCCCTAGCACTGGGTCGAAGGGTCCTCCCCAGTCTATTCCGCGGCCCCAACAAATGAACGTTGCAGTGGGTGATTGTTAAAGTCGTTTTGCCTGCCCTAAAAGCTTGTCTTTAATTATCCGAGAGATCTTCGGGGGTTGGGCCTCGAATCACACACAAAACCCCTCCCACCAACCGTAATACAGTACTGGGAGCTATCGGCACGCCCTTGTTTGATCGCCATTCAGGACAGGCAACACCCGGCCAGGCCCTTGCATGTGGAAAAGGGGGGGTGTGTATAGCCTAGATAGTCTGGGGATAATGTTTAGTCTGGGGAACCCCACAACAAGTCCCCTAAAATAGTAAGTGGTCTAGACTTAAAAGCGGCTCCATGCTTTAGAATGACGGATGGATACTACTGTAGTATATGCTATCGGACGAGGGAAGATACCATATTTGGCTCGTAACTAAGCTCAAGACCTCGCAGTGTCTCGAATCAACCCCCGGTCGAGCCGAGCCGTCGTAAATTCGTTTTGGTTGTTGTCTTGTCTTTATGCAATCGTCCATATAAGCAAAATATCTATCGACATAGCAGTGGGGGGCTTTTGGCGTCTGACGATTCTACTTTCAGGGCTTCCGGTCGTTTTGTGCAGTAAAGATGCCGCTGGAGGAGCATATCCGGAAACGTCCCAGGTCGGAACCACAATCCGCTTTGGGTTGCCTCGACAAAAACAAAAGGCTCAAACCGACTGCAGGGAGTGACTTGTAGCAGCTCCACACATGCTAAGCGTTTCCGAACCGCTGGTATGGTCGGTGTTGCTGCTCTTTGCCACGAAGCTCATCCTCGACTGGGTATACCAGCTTGTCGAGTCCCCATGTTTTGACTAGCTCTGGTAGTTTTTGCTCCCCATTCATCTCAGCTCTTCCGCCCGTTTTTCCTCTCAACCTATCGCTGGCCTCCTTGCAATCACGTCCTCACCTCCTGATCAATCAAATCTCAGCCTTGTAAGAGCTAAACTCTGCCCTTTATGTCTTCCTCATCCTCCGACTCGGCAAAGTCCTCGAGGCGCGAGCGCAAGGCCAAGTTCTCACTGAGCCTGCATGGCATCGCCGTCGAGGTCCTGATCCCCAGCGGGCTGGGCAGGTTCACGGAACGATGCACCCAGGCCTTTGTGGCAAACGGCACGGCCATGAGCAGCGCCGATGGCGCATCTCCTCCAGAATCGGCAGCTGAGCTCGTCATCGAGTTCATTTCATACCTGGCCGGCCAGAGCAGTTACAATAGCAGCAAGGCCCGGGCGCAGCTTATTCAGGTGCTTTGGAGGCACCTTGAGCGCAAGATCCTGGCCGACAACGACATTCAAATCTACGCCGCCAGCCATGTAAGCAACAAGGCGCGGAGGCAGCGCCTCATCAGTGATTTCTACGCCGCCCAAGACTCCACCGGTATCTCGCGGCAAAGATATAACACCGCGCTTGTCAGGGCCAGCAAAGCTGGAGCTGCCCGCATTTACGCAGTCTTTGGCGGACAAGGCAATACGCGCGACTATTTTGAGGAGCTGCGAACCCTGCAAAACACATACACAGGCTTGATTTCAGACCTCATCGAGACTTGTGGGCGGCGCCTGATCGACCTTTCTGCAGACGCACGCGTATCTGATCAGTACCCTTATGGCTTGGACGTGGCACAGTGGCTAGAGGATCCGGACAGCACCCCAGATATAGATTACCTAATCCGCGCGCCCGTCAGCTTCCCCTTGATCGGCCTTGTACAGCTATGCGCTTCCAAGGCTTTGCTGACGAGCCTCGGTAGCGAGCCAACCGAATTAACCGATATATTCAACGGTTTCAGCGGCCATTCGCAGGGTGCTGTGGTAGCTGCGGCCATCGCAACGGCAACAACGTGGGAGAGCTTTACAGAGGCTTCACTTACAGCCGTAACAATTCTGTTCTGGATCGGAGTCCGCAGTCAGCAGATCTTCAGACAGACGCCGCTGCCAGAGGACAAGTCGACGGCCCTCGCCGCCGCCGGCCTTGGCACGCCCAGCCCCATGCTATCAGTCACAAACTTGCGGCTCGCCGATCTGCATAGCGTCGTTGATTCTGTCAACAGCCATTTGGCGCCGGCATCACGCATGGTGATCTCGCTTGTAAATAGGGATGACGCCTTTGTCGTCAGCGGCCCTGAGCGGACGTTGGCTGCCTTGGTAGATGCCCTCGAAGGCCTCGGCGCTTCGCAACCACAGTCCAGAGTCGCGTTCTCGCAGAGGAAAATGACGCCTCGCATGAGATTTTTACCCGTCAGCATCCCGTGCCACAGTAGCCTTTTGCAAGACGCCGTTTCGATTATAGATGCCGATCTGCAAACGGCGGGCATTACACTGAGCAGTAAAGCCATGCGATTTCCTGTCAACCAAACCAGCGACGGCAAGGATTTTGCCACGTTGTATGACTCCATCGACAACGTGGTTCCACTGCTCGTTCGCGCAGTTACCGTCGACCCGGTCGACTGGCGAAAGATAGCATTCCCGTCAGCAACACACATTGTCGATTTTGGGCCCGGTGGGACCGGTGGTGTCGGCGCCTTGAGCATGGATAATCTGTCTGGCAGCGGAGCCCGCGTTATCATCGCTGGCCGGCATGGACTGCACATTCCCGACCACCCGGATATGGGTTCGCTGCTTGAAATATACGACCGCCGAGACAAGTCTCTAAGCTGGAGCATAAGCTGGCCCAAGGTTTTTGCCCCATCGCTGGTCCGCTTCTCTGCCGACAAGGCAAACATAGATTCCCGCATGAGCCGGCTCCTTGGCCTTCCCCCCGTTATGATCGCTGGCATGACACCTACCACGATCCATCCAGAGTTCGTTGCGGCAGCTATGCACGCCGGATACCATGTCGAATTTGCTTGTGGCGGATATGCGACTCCCAAGGCTCTGCGGGCCGCCATTTCTAATCTGACAAATCTGCTCCCTGCAGGCCGTGGTATTACACTTAACGTTATTTACGCAAGCCCAAAAACCCTGGCCTGGCAGATTCCCCTAATCCGCCGCCTTCGTACTGTCGACAACTTCCCCATTACCGGTTTGACCGTCGGCGGTGGCGTGCCGTCGGTCGAGGTGGCGTCTGATTATATTAGGACATTGGGAATAAAGCACCTTTCGCTTAAGCCGGGTTCCGTGGCTTCCATTCTGCAAGCGGTCGAAATTGCTCGGGAAAATCCGGCCTTCCCCATCATCCTGCAGTGGACAGGAGGTCGTGGTGGCGGCCACCATAGCTTTGAGGATTTCCACGCCCCGATGCTCGAAACATATGCTCGCATCCGACAATGCCCCAATATTATTTTGGTGGCCGGCTCCGGCTTTGCCGACGCCGAGGACACGTACCCATATCTCTGGGGAAGCTGGAGCCTTGCTTATGGTCGCGCCACACGCATGCCCTTTGACGGCGTACTGCTCGGCAGTCGTGTTATGGCCTGCCGGGAAGCGCGGACGTCGCCCGCGGCGAAAGCCGCCATTGCCCTCTGCCCAGGAGTGGCTGACAAGGACTGGGAGGGCACGTATAAGCCTCAGGGAGCTGGCGGCATTGTTTCCATCACCAGTGAGATGGGCGAACCTATGCACGTGGTCGCGACCAGAGGAGCCCTGCTCTGGGCCGAACTTGACCGCAGCGTGTTTTCCATCCCACGGGGACCCAAGAGGATAAGCAAGCTCGAGTCGATGCGTAACGGTCTCATTGCACGCCTCAATGCCGACTTTCAGAAACCGTGGTTCGCTTGCCATTACAATGAAAACCAGGAGGCTGAAGCTTGCGAGCTCAGGGACATGGCTTATGCCGACGTGTCAAGGCGAATTATTGAGCTATGCTGCATTGCGCAAGACGAAACCGGAGAGGTCCGGTGGATTGATCCCTCCTACACGGACCTGCTATCCGGCTTCCTCGTTCGGACACAGGAGCGCTTCCTCGACACCTCCAGTTTACAGGACTGCGACCCAGACGCGCTCCGCAGCGCTTGCGAAATCGATCCGCTCGCGACATCTGCAGCCGTGATGGCCAAGGTGCCAGAGGCGCACACCAGCCAACTCTATCTCGAGGATGTGCATTACTTTGTAGCGCAGCTCTGCCGCTCCGCGGGCATGAAGCCCGTGCCATTTATTCCGGCGCTCGACGCCGACTTTGAAACCTGGTTCAAGAAGGACTCCCTCTGGCAATCCGAAAACCTCGACGGCGTCGTCGGCCGCGATGCCGGCCGCGTGTTGATCCTCCAGGGTCCTGTTGCCACCAGGGGCCTGCTTAAGGTGGACGAGCCAGTCGCACAGATTCTTGATGGAATCAACGACGGCGTGATTGCGCGGCTGCTTGCTGAGAAATACTCGAACGATGTCAACGCCGTGCCAATGGCGGAGTATTACCCAAGCTTGGCCATGAGATTGAGCACCGACGGCGATGATGCAGCGGCCTGGGACGACGAAAAGAACGATTTCGACTTGGAGTCTCTGGAGAACAAGGACAGGGAGGGCCCACTGAACGGCGAAGTGCTTCGGGCGGCCCTTTGTGGCCCCAACGACGAGGGACATGGGAAACCCGCCTGGTGCCACGCTCTCCTCCAGTCTCGTCACATCTTCCGCGGGAAGAGGCTGGTCGAGAATCCGCTCTGGACAGTGACCGACGCAATGTGGGCGGAAAGAGTCGAGTTTGTGGACGACGCAGACACTTGCGTCATCCGGGTCTTTGGTGCCCCCGAGACCATCTCTCGCATTGGCGCGAAGCAGAAGCAGGAGGCAATTCAGCTTAAGATCAAAAAGCCCGCCGAATCCAATCAAATAACGGTCACCTTGTACACCTGGGTCACCAAGGATGGCCGAGGCGCTCCTTTGAACCTCCATCTCGAATACCACCCTGAAACACCTTATTCGTTGATCCGCGAAAAGCCGGGCTCGAGAGAGGAGGAGATTTACCAAATGTACCGTCAAATCTGGCTCGACGGGGTCGTCAAACAAAACTCGGGCTGGTTCGAAGAGCTTTTGGAAGTCCAGGAAGAGGGTGTCCGCACCTTCAACAAAGCCGTAGGATACTCCAAGGCCCACCAGACGGAGACCGTGCCCATGGACTACGCAGTAGTCGCCTGCTGGAAAATCATCTGCAGTGCTCTACTCCAAGATCCCATCAAGGGAGACCTGCTCCGGCTCGTTCACGTTTCAAACGGCTACGAATTTGCCAACCCAATCGACCGCGCCGAGCCGGTCAATTACGGAGACCTTGTGCTGGTTCGGGCCAAGCAGGACCGCGTCGAGCGGGTCACAGCTCCGGATGGGACCGTTACCGGCTGCGAGGTTAGCGTCATCTGCCATTTGACCTCGCACAAAGGACAGCCCATCATGTCGGTCATGTCCAAATTCCTCATCCGGGGTCAGCTGGAGAACAAGCTCCCTGATGAGACTTATTTCAGCCACACCAAGCAGACTCCAGTTGAAATCACGCTGTCTTCTGTTGCAGACGCTGCTCTTCTTCGTTCCAAGATGCGAGCCTGGCTGGCAGCATCGCCGGCTGGACAGCAAGACAAGCTCTCCAGCTTGTTGTCTCCGGAGTCTGGTCCGGACCCCACCGCGCCCAAACCCAAGTTGCTCGAGTTCCACATGGAGACGTATGCAAGCCACAAAGCAATCGAGACAAAGGGCCAAGTTTATCTGCGCACCGAAGCCGGGCTCTCACAGGTTGGGAGCGTGATGAGCTCCGTGGAAGTGAAGGGCGATGCTACCAAGTGTCCGGTGATGGAATACCTCGGCCAGCATGGCAAACAGCTGGACCAGCCGACTCCGCTTGAGAGACCGCTGCCATTCCCCCCGGTTGTGGCGGCAGTCACTGTGCCCTACTCCAACGAGGTGTATTCACGGGCCTCGGGCGACTACAACCCCATCCACACTTCGCGGCAGTTTTCGGCGCTGGCAGGAAACAGTGGCAAAACAATCACGCACGGCATGTATTGTGCTGCAGTCGTACGTCAAGCCGTGGAGCGCCACGCGGCCGGCCAATGTCCCGGGCGCATCCTCCGCTACGAGACCAAGTTCGTCGACATGGTCCTTCCCGGGGACGTGCTGGACGTTTCGCTCACTCACGTGGCCATGCACCGGGGATGTCTGGTCATCGACATTGAGGTGACCAGGCAGCCGAAGCTTGGCAGCACCGATGGTGGGCTGGATAGCAGCGTCGTTATAACGGGATCTGCCCTCATCACCCAGCCGCCTACTGCCCTCATCTTTACCGGCCAGGGTAGCCAGGAAGTGGGCATGGGCATGGATCTCTACCAGTCCTCCCCCGCCGCGCGCGCCGTGTGGGACGAAGCAGAGGAGTACGTCCAAGACACCCTCGGCCTATCACTCCTGCAGATCGTGCGAGAAAACCCAAAGAGCATCAAGGTGCATTTTGGCGGTGCAAAAGGTGCCAGGCTCAGGGCAAAATACATGGCCGCCAAAACCGAGGACGAGCCCATGTTCCCGACGGTCAACGCCCAGACTCTACACTTTACGCACTCGGGACCAGCAGGCCTGCTCTTCACGACGCAGTTCTCCCAGCTTGCCATCGTGGTTATGGAGATTGCCGCCTTCCGCGACATGCGTGCCAGCGGGGTGGTGGACACCAAGCGCTGCCGGTTCTCAGGCCATTCCCTTGGTGAATACGGGGCGCTGGCCGCCGTGACGGACGCTCTACCGCTCCCAAGCTTGCTCCCGATGCTCGTCGCCCGGGGGATGATGATGCAGAAGGCCGTGGAGCGCGACAGCAACGGACTGAGCGCTTTCGGCATGGTGGCCGTCGATCCCGGCCGCGTGTTTCTGAACGGCACCGGCGGGGGCGAAAAACAAAAAGTGCCGCTGTCGCACGCCCAGCTCGACACCATGGTGAGGACCATTTCGCGGGTCACGGGGCTGCTGCTCGAGATAGTCAACCTGAACGTGAAGGATACACAGTACGTCTGCGCGGGCGAGCTCCGGGCCCTGGCGCTTCTGCAAAACGTCCTCGAGGGCGTCGGCGAGATCGGCTCTCCGGGCGACCTGGGCGATTTCGTGGAGAGGGAAGCCTCCGCGCTGGACGTCCAAGGCACAAACGACTCCAAAACGAGCGTGGCCCTTGGACGAGGTGCGGCCACGATTCCGCTGGCAGGCCTCGACGTACCGTTTCACAGTTCTCACATCAAGCCACGCATGGAAGCGTTCAAGAGGGCGTTGGCTGGTATGAAGCCAGAGCACGTCCATGCGGACCAGCTGGTGGGCAAGTATGTCCCCAACGTTACGGGTAAGCCGTTTGACATTTCTAGGGGGTATTTTGAGGAGGTCTTGGCGGCCACGGGCTCGGAGACGTTGCGGGAGGTTGTTCGGGATTGGGACAAGTTGGAGGAGAGGAAAAGGAACGAGGAGCATAGCTGGGTGCAAGGTGTCAAGGCCTAGACTGGTCAAGTCAAGTCTAGATTGTCATTTTGGAAGCTTGATGAGTGTCCAAGTCATGTCTTGGTGCATTTCTTTTGTTGATGGCGGACACTTTGGTCCGTAACAGTCAAGAATGTTTTTTTAGGCTTTCTTTTGTTTAGTATATCCTCAAACATATATATAGATATATATTCATATATATGCATATCCTGGCAGCAAGTGGTAGACCATTGGTAATCTCAGATACCCAAATGTGATGATGAATACTTTTCCAGACCACCGTGGTAAGCACAACGGCTTATTTCACCAAGCCCGCATAACTCAAGTTGACAATGGTATTGGCAGAGTCGTGAAGCCGAATGTCGGCTTGCTCCAAGTAAGTGCCCGGGCAGCCAGGTATGGACATTGGTGTTTCACTCTTAAATTTTGTGATTATTTTGTGAGATTTTTTTTTTTTCTTTTTTTTAATTCAGATAAGCTGATTGCTAAGTTGTTGCGGCTTGCACATAATCTTTTTCAGTTCGTGGTCTCTGACCTCCGTTACTTCAAGCCCTTTAATCCGGCAACAAGAGCCACCTCACAGACTAAAACCTGCATTTAGGCTACTCTTTACAGGACCATATGCCTGAGCTCGATCCCATCACCATCTCAACGTTCGCTTCCCGCCGTTCCTCTTGATCGCAGTCTCAAGGCGCTTCTCTCGCTTCTTCTGCTCCTTTTCCTCCTTCAGCTCCTGCTTCTTGGCTCGCTTTTCCTCAATCTCTTTGTCCGCCACCTCCTTGGACTTCTTGATGGATCGGAACGGCATGAAGATGGCGCCGAGGAACGAGAGACCGGCAAATATGATGCTGACGTTGAGCGCCGACTTGATGGCGTTGTTGTAAATGTCGAGTATCATATCGACCGTCACGCCGGAGCCCTCGGGGATCTTGATGTCCCGGATATACGTCGTGTCGTCCAGCGAGGCGTAGAGTGTGGTGCCCACGGCTCCCAGGTTCGAGAAGCCCAGGATCAGATCCGTCGAAAACGCGGCCTCGGCCGCCGACAGCATCAGCGCGCCGCCGACCATCTGCCCGAAAACAACGATGCTGGTCGCGATGGGGATGTCGACCGGGTCGAGCGCCGTCTGGACCGCGATCAGCGGCATCTGAAACCCGACGCCGAGGCCGGCTCCGAAAAGGCCCGACGAGAGCGCGACGTTGATCACCGGGGTGTCCCTTTCCAATGACGAAAGCAGCGAAGCCCCGGCAACCATGCAAGTCGAGGAGACGAGCATCAAAGGCGTGTAGTAGCCGATGATGTTGACAATCACGCTGCCCAACAGGAGCATGACAATCATGGAGAGGAGCATAGCAAGCAGCTTGACTCCCGACTCTACGGCGTTGTTGCTCTGCACCTTTTGGTACCATAGTGGTAGCTAGGTAGGTATTGAAAAGTAACAGTCTCAGCAACGCACTCGACATGAAACTCGACAGGGGGGCAACAAGAAACAACTCACAAAATAGGTGATGGACTCAAGTGCTGAACTCGTCGAAAAGAAGAACCAAAACCCGGCCAAGACGGTTCGCACCTTGATCAGTCTCGTCGGTATCATGGCGCCTTCGCCGCGTACATATTGCAAGGCACCAAAATTGATAAAGAGCACGACGCCAAGAACAAAAATCACGCTTGTGGTTGACCTGCCTTGGGCGACGGTATTACCTACAGATTTGACCTTGTGTTAGCTCGTTGGAACAAAAGTGCAGAATCCAAAACAGACGAAGCATACCAATGTCCTCAAGTCCCACCAAAAAAGTGATGACGCCACCAAGAAGAAGAGTGGTGCCCAAGGGGTCCAGCAAAAGAATCTTTTCTTTGGTCGATGTCGACAACAGGGCGATCCTTGCGCGCAATGTGTCGGAGCGGGCCAACGGCCTGTCCGGCCTGGCCATGACAGTCAGTAGGGTGGCAGAGCTGTTCCTCCTGTCTCGCTGTGAGCTCGCAAGAATATGATTGAAGTCGATGCCAGGGCCACCCGCCGAGTCTTCTGGCAGGTTGAGCAGAAAAACAACGGAGATGAGAACCAATGCGCTGGTTGGGACGTTGATGTAGAAGCACCATCTCCACGAAAGGCTGTCGGAGAAAATACCCCCCAGCAGGGGGCCCAACACCATCGCGATGCCTTCCACGGCGCCGATGATGCCGGTGAGTATGGAGCGCTGCTTTATGGGTAGGATCTTTGTGGAGATGATTAAAGACCCCGACAAGATCCCCGAGGTGCCGAGGCCCTGAAGTGCTCTGCCGAAGATGAGGACCGGGGAAGAGGGTGCGATGCCGGCGACGAGAGAGCCGACGCCAAAGACGATTACGGCGAAGGAGTACACAATCTTGGCCCGCATGAGCGTATATAGACGTCCATAAACAAAGCTGAAGGCGGCTGTCGACGCCAAGTATGCCGAGCCGTACCAACCAAGATCACTGAGGGAGTTGAGGTCGGCGGCAATACTGGGCGCGGCGGTGGCGACGATGTTGGTGTCGAGCGCCACCAGGAACACGGCCAGGGCGAGCGATACCGAGATGACGGCGGCGCGGCCAAATGATGGGTAAAAAATCCCCTTGTCGGGATTTTCTTCCGGCTGCGGCGGTCCTGGTGTCTGTCCATCCTCCTCCTGCTCGTTGGCCCGCTTCTTCTCGTTGGTCCCCTCCAGTGCGTTGGCCGCCTCTAGTCTCGCCTCTGCCATCGTCGTTGCCCTCCTCTCCGACTTTGCATCGAACCTGGCGTCCCCTATGTCGGGAATGGCCGAGACCCGATGCATGCGCATGAATCCAAGATATGGCGGAACAAACTCCTTGGTCATACGAGCCATCTGCTGCTCAAAGTTGAGGTTCGTCATTTGGCTCTGGGTGTCCATGTTGAAGGTTGATCGCCGCCGGCTCTGGCTACGAGGGGCCGGCACCTCGCCAATGTCCTTCCAGTACTTGCCATCGGAGACCAGACTTTCTTCCTGGCTGCCGTTGAGGGTAGATGCGTTGGAGATGACACTATCACGTCGAGCTGTGTAGTCTCTGATGTACGCCAAGTGCGGCATGAGTTCCTGACCGCCCGGGCCGTCTTCTTGATGAGGCATGGTGATAGAATTCGGAGGAGCTGGGCCGGCCATCTCTGACGATTGCGAATAGACCACTGAGCTTCTTTTTTTGTTTTTTGCGCCGCATACAAAGGTATGCAAAGGAGAGAGAATAGGACGCCGCCCAGCAAAGTCGGTAGAAGCCTTCTGCATTTCGACTGCAGGGTTGACTTGGCAGATATTCGGGGCAGGACTTGGATCTCTCTTGGAATCGGGGGGTTACTGGGGACGGGCAGAGAGGGGGCAAGGCGTACATCAATGCGTTCTGACATGAAGAGGTGACGCGCAAAAGCGTAGATCAGCGATCTGTCTCTAGTCTCTAATCTCTTTTCTGGAACCTGCACTTTCAAGTGCCCTAGATTATACAACTGCCATGTCAACCCAGACCTGAGGATACGATTGTTCCATAGGTGCCTACGTTTGGGATGTTTGGACACAATGGAGCTTCTTGGCAGCAAGGAATACGCAGACAGGAATCCAGGAATATCTCTCATTGCATTAACCTTTAAACACTTGGGCCGGCCCGTTACGTCAGCCCCGGCGAAACACTCTGGGTTTCCAGGCGCTCCCCCGAGCCGTGTGAGACCCGAAGCAGTCTTGTCTTCATATATCCGGCGGGAGGTGCCTCCCTTTTCATCTTGTTTCTTTTTGATTGGATTCGCCTGACGTCTGACTGACAGGAGCAATCAGACTGCGTCCGACGGGATAGGCACCTTATGATCTGACTGATTATGGGACTCAACCGCATTCCAAGTGATTATGATTACCGACATTCTGATATACATCCCTGATAGGTTTTCCACTCCCTGCTTACCTACACGGCCATCCTCGCTCATGATCCCAGCAGAGTGGTCACCGGGCATTTTTTTCTGCCAATGCCACTTCGGAGAAGATTCTTCCAGCTAAGCCCATGGACCAGGAATATATGGTATTTCAAAGATCCAGGGGTCGCTTTAGCATGCCCAAGAAATAGTAATCCTCAAACATCTTTGTTTCACCTTGCCTTCACCCCCCTCCCGGTCGACTGACTCTCCCGCATCGACCAGGGTATCCACGGAGAGTGTCTTGCCAGGATGAATCGGCACCCCCCTCTGACTTGCCGCAGGGCATCACCTCGGAAAACTGCCATAGAACGGTTTACTTGGCTATAGCGTGAAGACCCAAAGGGAAACTAATATACTAAAAGCAGAAGTCGCAACAATGCCTGCAATCTCTGTTTACCATAGCCGCCCCTCGTCAGGATGGCAGCTTCGTAGTCTCGGAATGCGTCTCGGCTCTGAGGATTATGCAAATCTGTTGCTATATGCCAGAAGCATCCGCTTACTCGTCAGCTTGTATGGGAATTCTTCGAAAAACCCGAGTCTCGCACCCTCTTTTGTTACTATTAATCAATGTGATTGTTCCCTGATCTACATCTCGGCCGATTCATTCATCTTCCCATTGAGATTCTTCCCCCCTTCCCTTCCCCCCCCCCTTGGCCGGCCAGCACCCAAACTCTGGCCCTTCTTGGCCAACTAGCAGGACAGGAGCCGTTTGAACCTATTGTTTCCACTCCCCCATAAGCATCGCAGGCCGAACATAGCCACCACCTAGTCGCAATGTCTCTTTTGGAAAACACTCCGGACGGCGCCGCCATCACTGGCCGCCTGTCCGATCTGGCGGCAGAGGAGTGGCGGAAGGCCCTCCAAGATGCGCCTCCCTGCCTGTTCCCCCGGCCTCGCGCGGGCACCCCTCCATCAGCATCGGCCGGCAACATCCAGTCCGGATCTGTGCTGCGCCGCCAAATCTTCCTTCCCAACAGCGGCCGATCAGGCTTCGCACTCGAGACGGTCCTGCAGGCTGCTTGGGCTCTCGTTAATGTCTCATACTCGGACACTGAAGATGTCTTGTTCGGCATGGCCCTCGTCAACGACGAAGAGAGCGAGGACGACCAGGACCTCTCGGAACCACGGCACACCGCGCTACCTTTCCGCTTCACCGTAAAGCCGGACCAGACGATTGCGGACTGCCTCGACGCGATTGAAGCACAGGATCTTCCGCTGCTGTCGTCCTCCAACGGCATTGACCTCAAAGCCATTGCCGGGCTGGGACCGGCGATGCGCGATGCAACCCAGTTCAGGAACCAGCTCATCGTGTACCCGAACATGGAAATGGCCAGTGTAGACGTTGTGCTAGACCGGCCTCTGAACGTAGAGTGCTTCATGAACCCCTCGGGCGTCTCCGTCCAGGCGTTTTACGACTCGGCCGTCGTCGAGCACATCTCCGTCCGCCGGATACTGGCCACGTTTGAAGCTCTCATCCAGGAGCTGGACGACGTCACAAACCTCGGCAAGCCCGTCGGCGCCGTCGACACCATCAGCCCAGAAGACGAGGCAACCCTCCGGAAATGGGGCCAGGAGGTGCCCGCGACCGTGGAGAAGTGCATGCACTGGATGTTCCAGGAAAAGGCGCGAGAGACACCCGACGCCGAGGCCGTCTACTCAATAGCGCAAAACATCTTGTGGACATACAAGCAGCTCGACGAGCTGACGGACAAGCTTGCCCACCTCCTCGTCTCCAAGCAGGTCAGCCCCGGCAAGATGGTTCCACTCATGTTTGAAAAGAGCGTGTGGACCGTCGTGGCTGCCATCGCCGTGCTCAAGGCCGGCGGTGCCTTTGGGTACATTGAGCCCAACCAGCCGTGGGAGGACGTTTCTCGGCTGCTCGAGGCCTGCGAGTCGACCTTTGTGCTCTGCTCGCACAAGTACGAGGACCTGCTCAGCACCCACGACGTCGAGTCCGTCATCATTGACGAGGCCTTCCTGTCCCGCCTCCCGTCGTGCGGAAGCGTCGAGGACATTTCCCAGCCCGCCGACACGGGATACATCATCTTCACCTCCGGCACCACAGGACGGCCCAAGGGCATCGTCTCGAGCCACCGGTCCTGCTGCACCAGTGCGTTTGCCCACGGTGCAGTCGAGCGCTACAGCGCTGAGACGCGCTGTTTCGCCTTTTCGTCCTACAACTTTGACGTCAGCATCACAGACATCTTCACCACACTAGCCCACGGCGGATGCATCTGCATACCTTCGGACGAGCAGAGGTTGGATCGTCTGGCCGAGACTGCGGCACGCATGAAAGTCACCCACATCACCTGCACACCCACCGTCTCGCAGTTTTTGCACCCCGTAGAGATACCCACGGTCAGGGTCCTCGTCACCGGCGGCGAGTTCCCCAGGCCCGAGGTCACCGAGAGGTGGGCGACGGACGGCCGCGTGGTGTACAACATCTACGGCCCGGCCGAATGCAACTCGCGCATGTGCCACGCGCCCCAGAGCGTCGACTGCGACACCAGTGTCATTGGCTCGCCGACCGGCGCTGTGGTCTGGCTCACCAAGAGCAACGACCTCGACACCCTGGTTCCGCTCGGTGCAGTTGGGGAGATCCTGATTGAGGCCAACCTCATCTCGGACGGCTACCTCAAAGACGAGGAGAAGACTGCGGCCGCCTACATCGCCGCACCAAAGTGGCTCGGCAAGATGTTCCCCGACCGCGCCTCTGCACGCATGTACCGCACCGGCGATCTCGCGTACTGGCAACCTGACGGCACCCTGCGCCTCCTCGGCCGCCGCGACACGCAGATGAAGATCCACGGCGTCCGGCTGGAGGCCTCGCACGTCGAGGTCAAACTGTCCGCTGCCCTGCCCGTGGGATCCCAGGTTGTCGTCGAGAAGATCTCCGTGGGCGACGCCGAAGGCGAGCGCAAGCGGGAGAAGCTCGCTGCCTTCGTCACCATTCCCAGCGGCGGCAGCCCCGCGACGACCTCGACGTCGGACAACCCTGCCAACGCCCTCCCGCAGTTCTTGGAGCCGACTGCGGAGCTGTGTGAGATGCTAGCCGGCGTCCAAAACGCCATGCTCGCCAGCCTCCCGGCGTGGATGTGTCCCAACCACATCCTGCCGCTCGACAAGTTCCAGAGGAGCAAAGCTGGAAAGGTCGACAGGAAACTGCTCCAATCCATGGTCGTGGGCACCTCCGAGGAGTTCCTGAACCAGTTCACGGTCGCGTTTGCGTCTCCCGGAAGCACGAAGCAGCTTCCCAAGGGCTCGATGGAAAAGGCTCTGGCGGAGATGTGGGCCGAGATCCTCCACCTTCCCATCTCCTCCATCGGTCGCCACGATACCTTCTTCCGCCTGGGTGGAGATTCAGTAGCAGCCATGAGGGTGGCTGCTGCGTGTGGTCGGCGTTCAGACGGCATGTTCATCTCTGTGGCCGACGTCTTCCGCCACCCGAAGCTCTCGGACCTCGCGGCCAAAGTTTCCGGATCCGCCTCGCAAGCCCCCGTCCAGACAACCGTCACTCCGTTCGAGCTCATCGGTGGCTCCTCTGCTCTGAGCAAGTACACATCGGCACTGTCCTCGGTTGGAATAAGCTCGAGTACTGTTGAGGACATGTACCCGTGCACACCAATGCAAGAGGGTATCATGGCCGAGAGTATGATGTCGCCAAACGCATACAATCTGCAGCACGTGCTCAAGCTCGAACCCCAGGTTTATCTGGCGCGCCTCAAGGCAAACATTGAACACCTGATCAAAACATTTGCCATCTTGAGGACGAGATTTATCATGATGCCAAGA
The DNA here is from genome assembly GCA_031306065.1 of Pseudopyricularia cyperi. Lineage (NCBI taxonomy): Eukaryota > Fungi > Ascomycota > Sordariomycetes > Magnaporthales > Pyriculariaceae > Pseudopyricularia > Pseudopyricularia cyperi. Next base: position 14,295 of record JASAOQ010001319.1, on the reverse strand, counting down.
GTCAAGGGCGTTTCTGGCAGCAGCTCCTACCAAGTCGTCGTCAGTGAACATTCCCCAGTGGCGATCAAGTCCGTCAAGGGCCTCAAAGGTGCTCTCTCTGCTGAGAGGGAAGCTGGTGGCGTAGCATATGGAGAGGAGCTCAGCCGCTTCGTTTTGATGACAGACGAGACTGGTGATCGCTACCTGGTCTGGACCATCGGCCATGCAGTCACCGATGGGTACACATACAATCTTGTCCTGAGCAGACTCGAGCACATGTACAACAAGCAGGAATCTCTCCCGTCGCCGACTTCCTATGCGCTCTTTGTCAAACATCTGGAGCAGCAAGACCCCGAAAAGAGTGCCCAGGTCTGGGATGAGATGCTCGGAAACGATGGCAACTCTCACTCAAAGTCTCATTGGCCAGTTTGCAACGACTACTCACACCAGCCTACTGTGACCCGCACCATCGCGGCAGCAATCCCGCAACCCGCCAACGACAGCGGTTTCACACTGTCGACAGTCATCAGGGCGGCATGGGCTGTCGTCCTGAGCGATCTGGCCAAGTCAAGCTCCACCATCATGGGTTTGACCCTGGCCGGTCGCGATGTCGAGATGCTTGGTATAGAGGACTGTGCCGGACCATGCCTGACTACCGTACCCTTTCGCGTCCTGGTCGAGAGTCAAGGCACCTGCGTCAGCATCCTGGAAGCCGTTCAGGAGAGTTATGCCACACTCATCCCCCACCAGCACGTCGGGCTCAAGAACATCCGCAAAGCTCTAACTCTGTCAGCTGTGGATGCTTGCGACATCTCCAACCTGCTGGTTGTGCAGCCGGCCAACAGCAAACAGGCCCTTTGGACCGAAGCAGCCGAGCTAAGCAGTGATGAAGAGCTATACTTTGGGTTTACCCTTGAATGCTTGCTGAACGACTCAAAGGCCGAGGACGTCAAGATGACTGTCCTCTGTGGGTTCGACGAGCAAATCGTGACTGAGGGCGAAGCAAGGCAGGTGTTGGGCATGCTTTCCACTGCAATCGACACACTCTCCACTGCTTCAAACCACGACATGTCGATTGCAAACATCAACCTGCGCGCCACTCAGCCAGCCAGCGCCTCCGGAAGCCCAGTGATGGACATCGGGGTCGACACCGTCGACAAATGCCTGCACTGGATGGTGGAGGAGCAGGCTCGCTCACGGCCCGAGGCCATGATGATCGATGCTTGGGACGCCCAGCTGACGTACGCCGTGGCAGAGGATTATTCCACTCGGCTTGCCACCGTCATCGCAGGCCTCGGTGTTGGGCCTGAAATCATAGTCCCTTTCGCCTTTGAGAAGAGCGCATGGGTAACCATCGCCATCCACGCCATCCTCAAGGCCGGCGGTACCTGCGTCGCCCTGGACATGTCTCACCCCCAGTCGAGGCTTGAATGCATCTTGCAAGACATCGAGGCCAGCGTCGTCCTCTGCAGCCGCAAGTACGAGCAGGTTGTCAAGGCCTTCAAGGGTGTCGAGCACGCCGTCGCGGTTGACCGCGCCACGGTTGAGGGCATAAGCTGCGACAAGAACTTCCGCAGTGCCGTCAAGCCCAGCAACGCCGCTTGGGTCGTCTACTCCTCTGGCTCCACGGGCACCCCCAAGGGTGTGGTACTGGAGCACAAATCGATCGCCACCACGTCGCGCACCAACTCACAGGTCCTCGGCGTCGGCCCCGACACTCGCGCCCTTTCCTTTTCCTCTCACTCCTTTGACGTTACGATCGAGGATAACTGCATCATCCCCATGTACGGCGGCTGCATTTGCACTCCGTCCGACGAGGATCGCTTCAATGACCTCGCCGGTGCCATGAGCCGCATGTCTGTCAACTGGGCCGACCTGACACCCACCGTGGCTCGCATGCTGTCGCCCACCAACGTGCCCTGCCTTCGCACAATGGTGCTCGGCGGAGAGGCCCTCGCGCATGACACCATTCAGACTTGGACCGGCGTCGAGGGCTTCAAGCTTTTCAACACCTACGGCCCATCCGAGTGTTCGATCCAGTGCACGTCGTGCCTGGAGCCCATGGTTGGCACTTCCCGCGGTTCCAATGTCGGACACCCGGTCAACTGCAACATCTGGATTGCGGATTCTGACGACCCAAACATCCTCCTCCCCGCCGGAGAAGTCGGTGAGCTCCTGATCGAGGGTCCGATCGTCGGCCGTGGCTATCTCAAGAACGAGGAGACGACCCGCGTGACGTTTGTCCGAAACCTTGCATGGGCAAAGGACCCGACCCGTCGCTTCTACCGCTCTGGTGATCTCGGCAAGTTCAACGAGGATGGCAGCTTGGAGTTCCTGGCCCGACGGGACACCCAAATCAAGCTGAACGGGCAACGCGTTGAGCTTGGAGAGATCGAGTCGGTGCTGCTCAAGAATGCATTGACATCCCAGGTCTGCGTCGAGGCGTTCAGCCCCAAGTCTTCGCCTGGCCGAAAGCTTCTGGTTGCGTTTGTTCAGCTGGAGAACGTACCCGGAGCGGAGACCAAAGACACGGCAGCCCCCCAGATGGAGTTGGTTCAGATGACGGCGCCCCTCAGGGACAGGCTCGCCGAGATTAAGGAGAATGCCTCTTCCTTCCTCCCAAAGCACATGGTGCCGTCGCTCTTTGTGCCTGTCACCACCCTGCCCATGAGTTTGTCCGGCAAGACCGAGCGGAAGACTCTGCGGGAGCTGGCCTCAAACTTCACCCGGCCCCAGACTGTTACATATGCGCTCAGCGTCAACTTCAGCTTGCCGGTCGACGCCTCCAGCACCAACACGGCGACGGACGTCGAAGACGTCCTCGCCGATCTGTGGGGCGAAGTGCTCCAGATCGACCGCTCATCGCACGAAATCAAAGGTGGTGACAGCTTCCTTGAGCTGGGCGGCGACTCCATCGCGGCCATGCAGCTTGTTGGTAAGGCCAAGTCGGTCGGCCTGGAGCTGTCGGTCCGTGGCATCATGAAGACCCCCACGCTCAACAACATGGCTTTATCTTCCAAGATGATTCCGGGCGCAGAGACTGTTTTCAGGAATGCAGTCAAGCTTACCAACAGCAAAAAGGTTGGACTCTCTATGATCAGCATCCCCACGCCCACTTCCTCGGCCGGGTCGTTCAGCCTCCCTACCCCGTCCATGGCGCAAGACGAGCACTACCAGTCCTTTTCGCTCGTGCCCGAGACTCTGGGCAGGACCTCGCTGCTCAACGAAGTGCTAGGCTCCGTGCTGGGCGATGAGAGACGCCTGGTCAACGACGTCTACCCCTGCACACCGCTGCAAGACAGTCTCATGGCGCTGACTGCCAAAGACAGCACCGCCTACGTGCTGCGTGAAGTCTTTGATCTGCCCGAGAACACCGATTTGACTCGCTTCAAGCAGGCATGGTCGGATGTGGTGGCCGCCAACGACATCTTCCGCACCCGCATAGTCCATGTCGCCGGTCATGGCTCGTTCTCTGTTGTGCTGGACAGCGTCGTAGAGTGGACTGAAACCGACAGCCTGGATAGCTATCTCGCCCAAGACACGGCCGAGGACCAAAGGATGAACTACGGCACCGCCCTGGTCCGCTTCGGTCTCGTCAACAGCGATGATGGCAGCACCAGGTTTGTGTGGACCATCCACCACGCCCTGTACGATGGATTTTCGTACGGGCTGACCCTCGAGGCCGTCGATCAGGCCTATCAGGGAATGGGGGTCCCTCCGACCCGTCCTGTGCTCGACATGGTCCGATACCTCGGCCGCCTATCGCAGCAGGGAGTCGCCGACTTCTGGACGCAGCATCTCGAGGCGTGCAACGCGACCCCGTTCCCGCCCACTGCGCCGGGTCAGATTTGCGTTGCTGACAAGACCGTCAAGCATTCCGTCAAGTTCCGTCGCCCACCGCGCTCCAAGTTCACGTCTGCCACGCTGCTCAAGGCCGCATGGTCTATCCTCATGGCCCGGCTGTCGGACTCCACCGATGTCGTCTATGGCTTGACCTCCTTCGGACGCGACGTGCCCATCGACGATGTCGACGTCATCAACGGACCCCTCCTGACCACGACTCCCGTTCGCGCGCAGGTCAACTATGCCTCGACGGTCGACAACTTCCTCGGGGCCGTACAACTGCAGTCGCTCGACTCGAGCCCCTTTTCCCACGCCGGCATCCACAACATCAAGAAGCTCAGCGACTCGTGTCGCAGCGCGTGCGAGTTCCAGAACCTGCTTGTCATTCAGCCCGCTTTCAGCAGCACCGGCGACGAGGACTCGCTCTTCCGCGATCACCAAAGCCACACAACTGCCAACATCCTCTCTGGGTTCGGTCTGGTGGTCGAGTGCGGGCTTGGTGAAGGGACCGTCTCCCTAACCGCACACCTTGATTCGTCCGTGCTTTCCGAAAGGCGCGCCGACAGACTGCTGAGACAGTTTGCCCGCGTCATAGAGCAACTGATCCGCCTCCCCCGAGGGGGCGGCTCCAGCCTCACCCTCGGCGACATTGACGTGCTTTCTTCCAAGGACCGTCGTGATCTGCGCCAGTGGAACAGCAACTGCCCTCCCAACGTCGAAGCCTGCATGCACGACTTGATCAAGGACAAGAGTCTGGCCAACCCCGATTTCCCTGCCATCGATTCGAGGGCACTCACTCTCTCTTATAAGCAGCTTGACGACCTTGCCACGCACCAGGCTCATATTCTCCGCGGGCTGGGCGCTGGACCCGAAAACATCATCCCCATCTGCATCGAAAAGTCGGCCAACGCCATCGTGGCCATGCTTGCAGTCCAAAAGGCAGGCGCCGCATTCACTCCTCTCAACCCAGAGGACCCTACCAATCGACTTGCAGACCTTCTCGAGCAGGTCAAGGCCGAGATCGTCATTGTGTCTTCCAAAACCAAGGGCCAATTTGCGGAGCTTCAGGACTCGCGCCAGATCGTGACGCTCCCCGAGAATATTGCCGACTGGGGGGAGCTCAACACCTCGCCGCTGCCTCCCTCGACCGTGAAGCCCTCAAACCTCGCATACATGCTCTTCACTTCTGGCAGTGCCGGTCGTCCCAAGGCGGTCATGATTGAGCACCGGGCGGTCTGCGCGAGCACGGCCGGCCATGGGGCTTTCATGGGCTTTGGCGACTTCCCTCGCCGTGCCCTGCAGTTCGCCACATACACTTTTGATGCCTGCATTGCCGAAATCTTCACCACCCTCAGCCATGGAGGGACGGTTTGCGTCCCCACCGAGGAGGAGCGAATGAACAACCTCGCCGCCTTCATCCGCGACTTCAAGTGCGACTGGGCCTTCTTCACACCGACGTTTGCCCGCCTGCTCAAGCCAGAGAACATACCGTCCATGAAGACTCTAGTCCTCGGAGGGGAGGCCCTCACCGCGGAGAGTGTTGAGACGTGGGCGGACCATGTGGTTCTCATGAACGGATACGGACCCACCGAGACATGCGTCTTTTGCGTCTCGCGCGTTGTCACAAAGGACCATAAGCCCGAGAACATTGGACACCCCGTCAGTTCCGTCGGGTGGGTGGTCGACTCCCAAGACCACAACCGCCTTTTGCCCGTGGGTTGCGCCGGCGAGCTGCTGGTACAGGGCCCCGGCGTGGCTAGGGGCTACCTCGGCCAGCCGGACAAGACGAGCGAAGTCTTTGTGGCCGCACCTACCTGGCTGAGGGACTTTGGCTACTCCGACAGTGCGGACCGGCCGATGATGCTGTACAAGACTGGTGATCTCGTGCGTCAAAATCTTGCAGACGGTTCGCTGATGTACCTTGGTCGGAAGGACAACCAAACTAAAGTAAATGGGCAGAGGCTAGAGCTAGGTCAGTATCTTTCTTTGCAGCCTTGGCTTGGAACCATGCGGGATACTGCATGGAATTTAAACTGACAAACTTGCAGGCGAGATCGAGGCTGTGCTTAACGGCAAAGACTGCGCCGTCGAGCAGGTTGTCGTTGTGGCAGGCAAGACTGCCATCGACAAGAATAAGCAGGTGCTCGTGGCGTTTGTGGAGTTTGCCGCTGGCGCTGAAGCAAAGCCTGCCGAGACCATGCTTGAGCTCGACGATGACGCGAGGCTTAAAATACAGGACCTGGATGCTCGTGCCCGGGCGTCACTTCCCAAGTACATGGTAAGAGCAGAAGCCTCCTTTCAAAGACGTTGAACCACTGCTAATTGAAACTTCCAGGTACCTACGCTATGGGTTCCCATCTCGCGAATGCCTCCAATGGCATCCAGCGGGAAGACAGACAGGAAGTCTCTGGGACTCAAAATATCCAGCTTGACCCCCGAGCAGCTTACGGCATACTCTCTCGCCCGCCATGCCGGCTCATCGTCCGATGAACATGCCACGCCCACCACTGACATGGAGCACGCCATTGCTGGCCTGGTGGCCGAAAGTCTCGGCCGCGACGTTGCATCCATCAGCGTCAACGACAACTTCTTGGCCCTGGGTGGTGACTCCATCACGGCGATCCGCCTTACCGGAGCTGCCCGTGCACTCGGCATCATGCTCACGCATGAGGACGTGTTCCGGCAGTCAAGCCTCGCGGACATGGCCAAGGTGGCCAGGCGCATCTCCCCCACCGGCTCCGGCGAATCAAGCACCAAGGACGTGCAGCCCCTGGCTCTGATACCCGAGGCTGAGAGAGAGAGGATTTTGAAGTCGATTGAGGCCACATACCGCATTCCCCGCAGCAGCATCGCCGACGTGCTGCCTTGCGCACCCCTCCAGTTGGGTCTCGTCGCATTGACGGTCCGGGATTCCCAGGCCTACGTTCTCCGTGAAGTCTACCGTCTCCCCGCAAAGCTTGATGTCGAGAGGTTCAAGCAGGCTTGGGAGTTTGTAGCGCGCGATGCCGGCATCCTCCGCACTACGATTGTCGGCGTGGACGATAATAACTTCTACCAGATCGTCATGGGTACCGGTCAGAATGCCAACGTCATTGATTGGCGCTCAGGCAAGAGCGTCAAGGGCTACATGGACGAGGACCGCAGTCTTCCCTTCCAGATGGGCACACCATTCTCACGGTTCGCCCTCGTCGACACGCCCTTCACCGGCAGCTACTTCATCTGGTCGATCCACCACTCCACCTATGACGGATGGTCCAAGAACATCATTCTTCGCCGCGTCCAAGAGGCGTACCAGTCGTCTTCTCCACGGCCCTACGCCGCTCCCACGCCGCCTTTCAGCCGCTTCATCGCCCATCTGCAGGAGGCCGACGGCCCTGAGTGCAAGGCCTTTTGGCAGGCCCAGTTCAAGGGGATTTCGGCTCCGGCGTGGCCCACGCTGCCCAGCCAGCAATACAGGCCCCTCCTTGACGGCGAGGTCACCATCAGGGTGCCTTTCGAGCGGCCGCGCGGCTCGCGCTTCACCACTTCTACCATCATCAAGGCCGCATGGGCTCTCGTTCAGGGCTGCCACAGTGGATCGCCCGACGACGTGCTGTTTGGCGTGATCCAGAGTGGACGCGACACGCCCGTCGAGGGTATCACGGATATGATCGGACCCACTATCACGACTGTGCCCCTCCGGATCCGGTGCGGTGACAGGACGAAGACCCTGGTCTCGGCGTTCCTGCACATGATTCAGGACCAGACCACAAACATGATCAAGTTTGAGCACACGGGTCTTCAGAACATCCAGCGGATGGGCAAGGATTGCCGCGACGCTTGCAACTTTGCCTGCGTCATGATCATCCAGCCGCCGGATGTCCACGAGGAGGCGTCGTTCCTGGGCACGCAGAGGCTCTCGGACGAGGAGAAGGAGACTCTGCGCTTCGGCATGGGTATTCAGATGCGCATCCACAACGAAAATCACCTGGACATCGTCGGCCACTTCGACCACCGGATCACGCGCGAGGGCGCGATGCGGAGGATCCTGCACCAGTTCGAGTGTGCGATCGCTCAGGTCATTGCGGGTGCCGACGACACGAGCGCCACCACCATCGCGGACATTGACCTCTTCAGTTCTCATGACAGGGACCAGTTATTGCAGTGGAACAAGCCCACACGAGCGAACCCTGTAGATCTGGAGAGTCCCTTGGATGGTGGGCTCGTACACGAGATCTTCCATGCTGTCGCTACCTCTAGTGATATAGCGGCCCAGAGCATGGCCGTCAACGCCTGGGACGTCGACTTCCGTTACGGCGACCTCGACCGCATCACGACCAAGCTGTCACACCACCTGCAAAAGGCGTTCAACATTGGACCCGAGGTCATTGTACCACTGTGCTTTGAGAAGTCTGGCTGGGCCATTGTCGCCATGATGTCGGTCATCAAGGCTGGTGGTGCTGTGGTGTTCCTTGATCCATCATACCCCATGGCGCGTCTCACCGAGATCCTCCAGCAGGTCGAGACCAAGGTCATTCTCTGCTCCCTCGCCCAGGTTTCCCTCTGGCGGTCTTCAGGGCTCTCTGTGCAGGTGGTCGACAACGTCTCCATCGCAGCGCTCCCCGAAGACACGGAGCAACAGAGGCCTCCCGTACACCTGGCTACACTTTCGAGCGCCCTGTACGTCATCTTCACCTCGGGGTCGACCGGCAAGCCCAAAGGTTGCGTCATCGAGCACAGGGCCTACCTGTACTCGGCGCAGGCGCAGGCTCGCATGTCCAAGCTGCGATCCGAGTCGCGTGTGCTGCAGGGCGCACCGTACAGCTTCGACGTGAGCGTCATGGAGATCATGACCTCGCTGCTGCACGGTGCTTGCGTGTGCGTGCCCAACGAGCGGGCCAAGAACCGCAGCATGGTCGACGTGATCAACGACTTCCACATCACGTGGGCCTTCCTGACGCCGTCGGTGGTCAAGTTCGTCGAGCCCGCCGACGTGCCGACGCTCGACACTCTCGTCCTCGGTGGCGAGGCCCTAACCAGTCAGAACATTGAGGTCTGGGCCAGCAAGCTGTATCTGATCAACGGTTACGGGCCGACGGAATGCGCCATCTCCGCCGCGCTCAACAGTGAATTGACGACGGAGACGGACCCCGCCAACATTGGCAAGGCAGTAGGTGGTGTGTGCTGGATTGTGGATGCGGAAAATCACGACCGGCTGTCGCCTATCGGAACCGTGGGAGAGGTACGTTTTAGCATCCATGATGGTTTTCAGAGGTTTCACTGCTTCGTCGAGCGGACTTTATGCTAACGTAAAAACACCACATCACTTGTCCTTACAGCTTCTCATCGAAGGGTCTATCTTGGGCCGCGGCTACCTCAAGAACCCAGAGAAGACGGCCGAGGCCTTTATCATCAACCCAGCCTGGTCGCGCAAGTTTGATGGCAAGGATCGTCGTCTTTACAAGTCGGGCGATCTTGCATACTACGATGCCGACGGATGTATCATGTTTTGTGGCAGGAAGGACGCTCAGGTCAAGGTGCGCGGCCAGAGGATGGAA
>JASAOQ010001305.1:24014-51194 GCA_031306065.1 Pseudopyricularia cyperi | reverse complement strand
CTTGGAGGGAGATCTGCCGACGATACACAGGGAGAGGGAATGGGGGCTGGCAAAAAACAAGCAGATGGGCGGTGAAGTAGATCAGGGTTTCTTTTTTTTCTTGCGTCTTTGTTTTTAATATTCGTAGTCTCTATTCGGGCCAAACCGGGAAATGTGACGGGTCATGAGAAGTTGAGAGGGTGAACGACGGGGGGAGGTGTGTGGAGAGGAGGTTTGTAGAGAGAGCGAGATTCCTACTGAGTAGTTAGGTGGCAGTAACGTGGAAAATTTTCAGTCGTCGCGACGCGCCTTGAGAGATGAAGACTTGATGCAGAAAAAAAGTACCCCTCTAGAGGCATCACGTCGTAGCCCGAGGCGACGGAGGGCCGGCTCACACGATCGGGGCTGGAGATGGCATGGAGACCAAAATGATAAAAAAAAAAAAAGTTTTAAAAGAGCGGTCAAGCCGGATGCGGAAATATGGGGCATGCAGTCCGGTGGATGAGGGACACGGGCGCTAGTCCCGATTCCGCAGTCGGCGACCCGCTGCCAACTTCCGGAAGGACAGAAGGAAAGGGTTGAGGACATGAAGGTGTGTCTTGGTCTACAGCCTCGGAAGGGCTCCGGGCCAAATGTCGGTCGGGTTTGGTGTGGTGGTGGTGGTGGTTGGGCTTCTTTGATTTTTTTTTTTTCCTCCCTAAAGCACGCGGCATGAAGCGCGTGTGCCATGTATAGTAAAGGGCATATGCACCAACCGGGCGAAGATGGAGAGCGTAGCGGCACCCCTTGGATGCATTCACATCTCATGTCCCCCGGATGGGACCGGCTGCTTCGGTCGTCCCACTCCCTTTTCCTCGCCACGGCCACATGTTTACTCGTACGTGGTCCGATATGTATGTGACTCTGTTTTATCCGGCTTGGACGTACATAGGATCTCCGATAGGGGGGGAACCATCCCCAGGAGACCCAGGAGACCCTTCGAACCGGAATGGCCGCCCCATATCCCTTAACACACGATAACACACGACACCGCGCCTAATAAAGCGATCGACCTCTCATCTGTTGAGGCACGGCACCATCCAGGGAACTGCTCGTTATCATCGTAGGACGTTTGATACGTGGGACGAGCTCATGTATGTACTATGCAGGAGCTCGCCATGCAAGAACCCATGAACCTGCAGCCCGGCGTAAAAAGAAAGGGGGGGGGGAAACGAAAAGAGGAATCTCTCTCTTTGAGCGTCGCGCTAGCTTCGGCTTGTAGGTGCTGGAAGGAGGTGCTACAGTACGTATGTATTATCTAACCCGCCCCCATCCATCCCCACTCAACAGACAGATAACTTTACCCTATCAACCCAACCGCCCTATCATCTGTTCACGCCCAGCCCTCCCTCCCATTTTTCCTGATGCAGGAAAAGGATTTTGAAGGTATGGTTGGCTGGATGCCCGGATTGGGGAAAGGTTGGTGTTTCGTGTGAGGTTGGCATGCGAGGCAAAAGGCAGATCGTCCAGCCAACATCAAGCTAGACTAGACTAGCGGGACGGCAGAGGGGTATAACACGGATAAGATTGAAAGAGGAAGCTTGTTGTTGTCGTTGACCGCCATGCTTTTGATAATACAAGGCGGACGTTATTGTTTTTTTTCATGCAGGGCGCTACATCCTGCTTTGCTACTCTGAAAGTTACCAACCTCACGGGAGCTAGAAGTTTGTTGTAGTAGTCTAGACTAGTCGCCGAAAGTTGTCGATAATACCCACGTAGCACATTTACAACCACCGAGAAATGGCCTGACGATGTTTCCAACTTACAGGTTCGCCCCTCTAATTGTTTTACACCGAAGAAAGAAAGCGTATGTACGTGAGATATAGTTCACGGGAGCAGTCAGTGTAGCTTTTGGTGCATGATAAGCAAAAATACCGGTGGACAAGAAGGGGAAGTGAGAACGTCATTCATCAATGCATTTTGCCAGCCCATCTTCCCAACTACCTTACTACTAGGTACTTAACTTACGTATTGCGTGCGCATGGACTGACGTTGCTGTTTTTTGCTTGAGCATATGGCTGGCGTCAGCCCAATAGCCCGAAGATTCCGCAAAACAACTCGCTCACTCTCTTTTTTTTTTTTTTTTTCCAAAAAAAAAAGCATATTTTTGAGGACAGATTGCCGGAGAGATAAGACGGAGTGTGGCAATATTGAGGGGGTGGTGATCATTGATCACGCCTGATTTTGATCAGCTCCATCGAAACCCACCCCGAACAGCACAGTCATATTTCAGGTGAGAGACAAAGAGAAAGGAGACAGCTAGACAGGCTCGTTAACAAAGAGAGTGGGCTCGGAGATGATACATAGAGTCACCAGAACAGTCACCAGGTACAAATCATACCTATTACAACAAAATGAATATGAAAATAAAAATAAAAAATGAAAATACGAAGCCACCACGATCACAGCCACCTTCGCTTGCCCCGATGGCCGATTACGTAGGGTCGGTTGGTTGCGGTACAAAATACTGAATGAATGCGTAGCTCTTTCTCGGTGCACGGACTGGATCAGAGCCGGTCGGTCTATCGGGTATTGAAGATGTCCATTTTCTTTTTTTCTTCTTCTTCTTTCTTTTTTCTTTCTTTTTTTTAGTTGTACTTGTTGCTTCGCTTTGTTTCGGTATGGAAGGGGGGAAATAGGAATGGAAACACTATAACAACAGACCTGACCTGAAGTTGACTGACTACGCCATGTACGGGGATGCAATCGGTCCCCCGCGTTGGCGAGATCTGCCCGCCCGTCCGCCATCTCATATATACCCGCTGCTCTCTCTCCCTGCTCCCCCCTCAGAAGCCTGCTCGGGGCCTGTCATCGTATCGTATCGTAGCCTAAAAACCTCTGGAGGGAAGCACCTTGCTGTGTCGACGCAACAGGAGGAAGGCCTTGACGTGTCATGCTCACGGTCTTTTGCTGGCCTTTAAACATCGCTGACGGGCTATCTATCCACACTTTCGTCCTGCTGTTGTTATGGCCCCCCCCTTTTTGCTGTTATGTCGGACGGTTGCAACACTCCATGGCTTGGGGAAACTTGCAGCAAGCGGGCGGAAATCCACAAAAGCCAAGCAAGCTTCAAAGATCCCAGCTAAGAAAAAGAGTGTGGGGTTTGGTTTTTTCTTTGGCATTAATTACGCCTTGTTTCCCACAATTGACATGACTGATGCTGAACTCGCGGGCGGGTGGGCGAAGGACATATCGGGGGCGAGCACGTTTCAATCTCTATGCGCCTTTCTTGGGGTATACGTTAGGTAGTATTTTTGCCGTGTACAATAATTATTACATTTCCATGTAATTATCGTCTCCCTATCCCTAGACTAGTATTTGCCTCTCAGCTAGTAATACCCATCAAAGCATCCTGGGAGAATCCCACTGTTTTCGGCCGTCAAAGAGGTTCGTTCGCTCGCTCGCTCGCTTGACGAACAGCGAACACGTCGCAGCGAGTAAAGAACAGGCAGATATTACGAACGAGGCCGAGACGGGATGGAATGCTAACCACATAGTTTGCGACTTCAAAAGTTACAGCCCTAGCAAGCATTAACAAAAAAAAAAAAAAAGCCCTCCAGGGTCCTGCCGTTGCTCTTTGTCTTTCGGGAGTGTGCATCTTCTCGTCAATGCACCTTCGAACCAACTCGGCAAGAGGTCGGACGGCTACACAACAGTGTGCCATCGTTGGAGGGTCTACTTAGGTCTAGGTCTGGTTCCTAATCACAAAGAAATTGCTTCAACGACCAATGGGGCTGGTATCAGTGGTCGCAGAAGGCCATCGAGTGAAACAGAAGCTGCTAGAACCCGATAGGCGCACGCTTTGTTTTTGTCGAGAGTTGGCGCGAGGGAAGGGGGCTCGGGGGCACTCTGTGGTGTGATGGCAGACGCCAATAATGTGGTGTGGTGGTGTGTGTGGGGGTGAGCCTGCCAGCGGTCGGACAGTGCAGCTGGTATTTTATTCTTTCTTTTTTTCTCTCCCTTCCCTCTTTATTGCATGGTCAGGAACGTTGAAACTGCGTCGGATTGTACAGGCGCACCGTGGATGGATGCGTCCGTCGCCAATCATAGACGCAGACGCCCAGGCTGGACTGCGTTAGTTGTACGTCGACGGGGAATTTATTTGTGTTTTCTTTTTCTTGAACTTTCCCCTGGACAACGGGAGGGAGGGGGCGGATATTTTTACTACTATGGTATGTACGATATTAAACTAATACAAGGCACATTCTCAAGGTATTTCCCAATGAGACCGATACGATTCTCAGAATTGATACTCGCTCGCATACGATTGGCATTTTAAAATCGGCATTTAGCCAGCCGCCATTTCGGCCACAGCGAAATTTGATTTTGTAACAAAACAAACAATCAAGAAACAATCACAACAGGACAACTCGAAACCAGAGACCCTGCCTGCTTTGTCAAAGGCCATCGCACAGTGTGGGAAGAGGGGCCGCAAAGGCCAAACTGTCCAAGGCAACTAAATAAACCCCTGCTACCATCCTCCAGAGCACATAAGGAGACCGTGTTTACTGTGTATATAAGCAAACATGGGATGATCGTAGTAAGCTGCTTACTGGAAAATGGCTTGCGTAACTAGCCCTGCCGGTGGCTGTAGGGTCTAGCCTGCTGTGCCTGGACGGACAGGGCCGTTTTGGGACTTTTGGTTTCCACGGTGGAAAACAAGTCGATGCGAATACAAGCAAATAAGCTCAACAGCAACGACAGGACTATAACAAAGGAGAGCAAAACATGGCCTGACCGAGTGAGTGTAATATTTCGGTATTTCTTTCTAGACTAGACCCAGACATGTATATAACCAAGAGTTTACGGTATCTGAAGAGGTACGCAATTAATCAGGCTCGCACATCATGTTACTGTACTACGGGTAGGTTTCGGGCAATTCGATACCTTGCTAAATTTGAGACCGATTAAGAAAAAAAAAAAAAAAAAGACAGGTCCAGATGACTGTTCCAAAGTATACTATGGGCAGCTTTGTCCACTCACTAGACACCTTAGACCGTCTTTGGTCTGCTACGCTTGTAGCCCAGGGAGAAACCGTTAGAATTGGGACTCAATAGCTGGAGGAATCAGCTGGACGGTAAAAGAATCAAAAAGAAAGAAAAAGAAAAAAACAAAAAACACCGAGTACGTAAGTCGAGAGCACGACAAAAAAACAAAAACAACAGCAACAGCCCATTACGCAACATAACAAAAACAAGACAGACCGGAATGAATGGCAAAGGATGGCTGGACTTCGTCTAGCGTCCGGCGAAAGGCCTGGGCGCCTTGGCCGGACTCATAAGGGGGGGCACTTACCTTGCATAGGTACCTTAACTTACTTTCATTCCATCGTACTTTGTAGATGAGAGCTCCCATCATAATCGTTCCAGGGCCTGCCTGTTGTCTGTTGTCTGTTGTTGTCGTCTTCTGTCGTCGTCGTCCGCCCGTTGTTTGTGCGTGCACTTGCCATGTACGCTGTCCTGCTGTGCACGCGGCGCTACCCAATGCGCATTGACCCCTGGGCCGTTTTTAATGGGGTTGGGGGCAGGCCATGTCATTCATGTCATTTTACATTGTCGGCCCCCTGCGATAGCCGTTTATGGACTAACGTAGTTTTTATTTGCGTGTATAACTTTATAATTGTATCATTTTATTTTCTTTATCCTGTTTATTCCATCAGGCCTGCCTACTCCCACCGCCCTGCTTACTGGGTCCTGGTCTGGTCCCTGCGCTGCGGGGGGGGCGTCAAACCAGCTTCCCACTCATTTCCTCCACTACTGAGGTGCTGGCAGTGACCACCTCACACGACTTGACCAGCCTGTTTTGCCGGTCCCCAATCTTTTCGGCTCCACCCTGCAATCATAGTGGATCCCCCTCGCCTAGGATTGACGCAGGACAATTGATGGAGGAAAAAAAGCACCCAGATGTGGGAGAGGTACATGGAGAGAGGAAGAAGGTGAGGTTCAGGGAAGGTACTTTGCAATGGCTGGCTGCAACGCCCTTCCACCATGTACCCCGACACCCCGACCGCTCTCCCGACCGACCGACCCGACCCACCCGGATGGGATCCTGGGCCTGGCCTGGACTTCCCTTTCATCTTCACTTTCCCATCCAACTTCCTCCACCGCTACTCTCTCCTTCTCATCTCCCATCCGCTTATTCTCTCTGTATGCATCGCTGCCTCGACTCGGTTGTTTGTTCGTTATAACACACAGCGTGGACCACTTCGGTCAAAGGACGTGACGCCCCTTTTGCTCCGTTGTTAGGTTGCGCTCAGCTCTCGGCCTCGCTCCCGTGTGTTGCCTTGCCTCTTGGTTTACTACTAGAGACTCGACAGCTCCTTGTCCTCCTCCACCAAGCAACGCTCACGTCGTGACGCTCGACACTTGGCTTCCCTAGCTCGCCTTCAAACGTCCGCAAGCCATCCGTCACGACAACTTGAATCAAACCTCCAGACGACGCAGCGAAACATCGTCCTGAAACCCAATTCATTCTCTCTTCTTTTTGTCCGTCGCCATCAATTCAATCATCTCGCCGTTGACGCCCTCCGAAAGCCAATCTTGGTTGGCTCCGCTCCGCCCTTCGAACCCCCGAACACGGAGGTTGAAAGAGTCATCTCTTCAACGCCCTGTTCGCTCGACCACCACCGACACCTCCGAATGTCAAGTACAAAGCCAAACAACCACCAGGTGCTGCAATAGCCATCTTGCATATATTCTCGACTCCTACCTGGGAATTGGGATAACTGCGCAGTTGCCCACCTGGCGTGCTCGTTTCAGGCACACTTCGGATCCTCGCCATCACAACGGTTTTCTCAAACGGCCTCAACAGCGTCGTTGCTCGAATACCGCTCCTCCTCTCTTACACCTCGCCTTCCCTCGGCCGGTGAGTCATTGGGTCAACTGAGACCCAGTGCTTGTCAAGATAAATACAGGACCAGCACATCGCCAGCTGGCTCTCCGTCTCCATCCCTCTCCACCGAGGACCACTCCGCCTCGGTACCACCAGAGACGTCACTCTTTTGACCTATTTTCATTTCAATGCTCCTTTAGCGACAATATCTTCTTTTTTTTCTCTTTAGGACCCCGTGTCCCCATCACGACTACCGTACCGCTGCGAACCCCGTCTTCCTTCTTTCCTTTGTCTGAACAAACCGATACACTTACCTATGAGCCTCTGAACGTTGACGACTTCGAATTCCGTTTTGTTTTCTTTGCCTTCGCTCATCTGCGATACTTTACGACTGTACATCTTTACTCCTCATCAACCCTTCTCCGAATCTTCTCGACATCCTTCCAGTTTCTCAACAACCTAGAGACTCCCAACTACTCTGAATCTCGCGTTCGTTTCTGACTATACACTCCCGACGAAAAGCGCCTATTCGTCCTTCAGCCAGTATCCTCATAGACTGGAACATCAGACTTGGGAAATCTCAGCAACTGTATCATCAAACGACCTACGATAATCCGCATACTTTCACCTCTAATCTTTACGATACCCCCTACTTCATCACACATCAAACATGGAATGCCTGCGAGACAGGTTCGACAATGGTGTCGTCCTCGAGGGACGATACCAGACCCTTTCTCCCCTCAACCATGGCTCCTTCGGTCTGGTCTTCATGGCCAAGGATATGTTGACCGCCGACACGGTTGCAATCAAGTGCTTGACCAAGAAGGCGGCTGCTGACGAGTATGGCTTTGATCTTGCCATTGACGACAAGTCGGAAGAGCGCCTGCTGCATACCCGCCTTGGTAGCCACCCCAACATTGTCAACCTTGTCGACAGCTTCGAGACCGAGGCTCACATGTATCTGGTCCTGGAGTACTGTGGCCGTGGCGACCTTTACGAAGCCATTCGTCACGGTTACGGCCCTCTGGAGACAGAGCACGTCCGGAACTTCATGCTCGAGCTTGTGGATGCGGTCGACTACATGCACTCCAAGGGTGTCTACCACCGGGACATCAAGCCAGAGAATATCTTCCTCACCGAGTCTGGCTCGTTGAAGCTCGGTGACTTTGGCCTTGCTACGACCGAGAGGTGGACTTACGAGGCCACTGTCGGCAGCGATCGTTACATGTCTCCGGAGCAGTACGACTCAGCCGGGGCCGGATACTCGCCTGCTCAGGCTGACATCTGGGCCATCGGCATCTGCCTGCTTAACATCTTATTTTCGAGGAACCCCTTCACAACACCCACCGAGTCTGACCCGCTCTTCCTTGACTTCTCGCGGGACAAGCAGTCGCTCTTCGATGTCTTCCCGTCCATGTCCCAGGACACGTACGAGGTCATCGTCGAGTGCATGAACATGGATCCCAACAAGCGTTCGCTTGTTGGTGCTCGCCGTGCCCTCCGCCGCGTTGTCAGCTTCACCACCGAGGATGAGCAGCTTGATGACTTCTGCTCGACCGACCGCATGACTGTGGCAACTGCCAACCGTGAGCCTCTGCGGACCCCGTCCGTCCAGAGCCCCATGGTCGACAACGGTTCCTTCCCATGGACTAAGGCTTTGCACCCTACTGGGCCTCATGCCCTCCGCCAGCTGAGCATGATTCCCGACAACGAGAGCTACACCGAAGATCTATTCTCCAAGTCGCAAGCTACAACTGCCGACTGGTTCTCGGCTCACGGACAGACGCCTTCCTCCCTCGACTCGGTCATCAACTCCAGCCTGGGCGCTTCCATCAACTCGATGGCCCTGGATCGCACGCAAAGGCTTCAATCCACGACTACCGTTTCGCCTATGGCCGGCTCTTTGCCCATTAAAATGTCTAAGCCCAAGGGCACGTCGGCAATGTCAATGGCCCTCGGTCGCAAGGAAGCGTTCTCCAAGAGCTGGAGCGACATGTGGGAAGAAGAGGAAGAAGAGGAGGAGAACGAACGTATGCGTCAGATGCAGAATCTCAAAGACATGAATTCTCGCACCTGGAGCCATGACAGCAAGATCGTCGAAGAGGATGACGAGGACACTCCCCGGCGGGGTTTGTCTCCCGTCACCAAGGCCACCTCCTTGTCTCAATCCGAGAAGGTGCCATCGATTGAGCACACCATCGCGAACAGCATCGACGATGATCTAGTCGCCGATGGCTTCTTTTTCCAGGATGCCGAGATCGACACTCGCCCGCAGCCCCAGCATCGGCAGCCTGTGCTACAACCTCTTCCTTCATCTCGATACTCTCCACCAACCAAGCGCAGCCCAACCGGTAACGACAAATGGGCGGTGCTTGGCGAGAGGCGACGGGCTCACTCTTCCACCAAGAAGCCTGAAGTTGGGTTTAAGACACCGATCAAAGGGCACCAGCAAACTGGTGCCGGGTTTTCTACGTTGGGCAATGGATTTTGGGATCACTACAACTTCGGTCTGCACCACTCCCAGCCGATATCACAAAAGCCGACAACACTTCATCATTTGAACAACTCAGCACACAATCACCACGCTCACAACCTTGGAGCAAGCAAGTGGAACTTTGGCAAAGAACGTGTCAAAGAATGCCCCATGAAAAAGGGCATGGACTCGAACTGGCGCCGTGAGCGACGCGCAGGTCTCGACGTCGAGTGGGTTGGTGGTTGGTAAAAACGATAGAATCATCTATCAGCCAGCACCAATGGTAGTTGGGCTATCATATTTCTCTTTTTATCTCGAGATGACGTTGGAAACAAGCTGCTGGCCTTGGGGACACGCCACTCCCGTGTGATCCATGCGCTTCCCCCTACTTTTTCATCTTGTCATTTTTCATAACCATACCCCCAATCTCAACTCTTTCCTTTCCTCATCTGTTGGTTTGGCACCGTCGGTCGGCTAAGGTTGACCGGCAGTTGAAGCTAGCATACCCATCACAACCACATATTACACTACACTACTTTCCTTTTTGGATCATATCGCCAAGGGCAATGTCGAATAATCGGCATCTTTGGAATCATCTACCCAATTGTTCTCCGAGCCAGCAGCAGCAGACGTCTTGTATCGAAATTTCCTTTTTTTCTTCCAATGAGATTATGAGCTTAGCCCAGCTCGCTTCATGTGTATCAGATAGCACCTTGGCTCATTAAGAGTGTCGAAAAATACCAGAAGTTACCCACTCGCGTGTTTTGACACATTCGATATCAAACCGTTATTTTTTAATGAGTGACAGGGTCTCTAGCTCTTGTATACCACATATGCTTAGCATTCTGGGACCAAACCGAAACTAATTGTGGGTTGGAATTGGTCAAGCTGAAGGCAGGTAATGCAGAACGTGACGGAACATTATGTAATACCAGCTTGTTAAAAGGCAATGGGTTGCAAAAAAACGGCGAATAGTACCACACTAGCTCGACTTGTCTAGATAGAACTAAGACTGATATTCTTCCGGCCTTGCCCAAACTAGTAGTATTCGGAGCTATTTCACCAGAGAAGATCATATCTGTACTTTATGTAGTGATTCACTTCTTATCTCCCACTTGTCAAACATCACCAAGCCCCAACGCATTTTGGCCCAAAGAAAAGCGCCCGTAGGATAGAAATCGCTAAACGTCCTCGCCATCCTTGTCGTTTCGCGAAATCGCTGGGATTAACAATCTGAACCGTAAAAAGCTAACTTCCAATGCTTCATCGATCACCCAACTACTCGACCAAAGCAGCTCCCATTTCCCGGCCGATAGGATAAATTTGCATTCACCCACCCACGTTTTGTGTGTGCCCGAGCCTGAATCTGCTGACCGAGATGTGATAACAATGACAAGGGGGAGAAGAGTGATACAAAAGTTTCATCTCGAGACCTCACGGCGTCTCTTTCTGGGCGCGCTTGCGTCCGAAGAACTTCCTCTCCTCCTCCGCCTAGAAGGCGCCGGCGATGGCGACCTCGACATGGACGGCGAACGCGAGGGGCTCCGGCCACGCCGCGAGTCCGAGTTGCCGGCGCCGGCGCCGGCGGGTCGGCCTCCTTGCTTGACGTCTCTGGCCGAACCGCGGCTACGACTGAGACTGCGACTGGGGCTGGGGCTGCGGCTGTAGGATTCCCGTCGGCGGCGGCGGGGTGACGGCGATCTGGACGGTGGCCTCCGACCATCGACCGGCCGTGCCGGCGCAGCAGCATCGACAGGCGGGATGCCACGGTCTGGGGACCTAGTGTACGACCTGCCACGGGGGCTCCCGCTCCGGCTGCGGCTCCGGCTGCGGTCGGAAGGTGTGTATGAACGCTGCCTGCCTCTCTGCTGGGATGGCGCCGCCTGGCGCCGCGTCGGCGGCGTCGGCGAGCGCGACACCGATCTCGAAGAGTATGATCGTGACCGGGAGCGGCTGACCGACCGAGGATATGAGCGTTGCCTCCTCGGAGCGGGGCTGTAGGAGCGTGACCGTGACCGTGACCTCGATATGGACCTGGATGGTGACCGTCTCCTGTTGTTACTGCCGCCCGTGCGGCGTGGAGTGATGGAGCGGGATCGAGATCGGGAGCGTGAGAGCGATCGATCTCTTGATGCTCTTGGAGACCGCGAGCGCGAGTACGACGAGCCGGTGTACGAAGAATAGCTCGACTCGGAGTCCGTGTCCGAGTCGGGAGGAGGGGCAGGCAGGGCGGGCTTCGGCATGTTCTGGAGGAACTCGCGGGAGTCCTCGGTGAGCACGCCCATGCCAATGCTGGTGAAGTAGTTGATGGAGAAGCGGACGTTGCGGGCAGTGTCGCGCGGGAACAGCCCCTCCATGTACGGCTGGAGTGTTGGCTCCTTGGTCCGGGCGTGCAGCTTGGGCATCCCCATCGCCTCAGATATCTCTTGGAAAAGAATTTTGATGAAGATTCGGCTTGCCGACGTGGTCTCCTCTTCATTGAGGTGAATGACGGACAAACAACGCCAGCCGATGGCATCCGAGCTGAACATGTGGCCGAAGAGCCGGGCAATGTTGCGCAGCCTGTTGGTCTCGTATCTGTGAATGCTTGTGTAGTAGTGCTCGAACGACTTCTCAAACAGATCCGTCCATAGTCGGTTGATCTTGGCAAGCCGCTCGCCGATGGCGCCGTAGAATTTTGAATAGGTACGCTCCTGGGCGCACGATTCGACTACGAGTGACGGCAGTTCGCCCTCTAGTCCTTGGGGTCTGTACGGTGTCAGCTAAAAACAGCTCAGGGTCAAGGGGAGATTGGGGGGTTTTTTTTTTTTTTTTTTGGGTCCGCCTACAAATTTATCTTCATCAACTTGTGCACAGCTTCCTCAGGGTCCATGCTAGACATGAGGGTGAGATCTTGTTGTAGTCCAAGCGTTAGCAAGCAAGTTCATGTGAGGCAGCCGACTTTGCGGATATGGGGATAGATCAGGGGGGTATCTCCGCCAAACAACTTACAGATTGTTCGCCGAAGAGCAACCAAGTCAGCATTACTCCGGTCCTGTATGTCCATGGCAGTCTGCTCAGCAGCCGCGGGCTCGTCGTCGCCCGAATCGGAGCCCTCATCGTCGCTGTCGTCCTCGTAGTCGGAGCCCTCGCCGAGAATCTCGGCCTTGAGCTTCTTATACTTCTCCTCATTTTCCTCGTACTCCGGGTCGAACTTGAAGATGTTCAGCCCGTCCTGGGCGTCGAGATCGCCGTCGAGCTCCACAAAGTGCTTTATCTGGTCGTCCTCCTCCACCAGATCGAGCTCCTCCCGAACGGCCGGGTTGTCCTTGAAGCGGTCCTTGCGGGTCTGGAACAAGACCTCGATCATGTACTGCGTGCGCTTGGCGATGTCGGCCTCGTGCAGTATGTCGCGGAAGCGATCAAAGACGACGTTTGAGATGGCGCCGTTCATCTCCTCGAGAAACTGACCCACCTCGCGGGTCAGCCCGACGGCGATCTCGACGCTGTCGTCGGTAGGCTTATTGAGTAAAAGCAGCAGCATCTGGCCCGCCACCATCTCGTGTGCGACCTGTTGATTGACCAGGTGCGCCACAAAGGTCGTGGCCGAGAGGCAGACGGCCTTGTCGTTGCGCCTAAAGGCCTTGCGAAACCGCAGCACCAGCCTCCGCAGCAGCAGCTCCCCGACCTGGGGCAGCTTCGTGTTCACGACGGCCACGAGGGCGGCGTAGATGGGCGTGAACGGCAAGCTAGCGGCCTGGGCCTTGATGGCGCTCTGGCAGAAGAGCCCGCGACCGCGGACCAGGTTTTCGTTGAAGAGCTCAGGCACGAGCGGCTTGATGTTGCTGACGTTGACCTTATTGATGAGACCGTTGATGCTCTTCTTGAGCGCGTCCCACGCTAGCCGCTGGTACGCCGTCGACGTCTTGTCCGTGATCTGCGCCTGCAACGCCCGCAGACGCGCCGGCGGCACGTACGTGCCCCCAGATCGGGCCGTTAGCAGCCTCTCGTACTCGGCCTTGGCGGCCGCCTGCTTCTGCTCCTCGGTGGCGACGGGCGGCGGCGTCCGCTCCCTCTTTTGCTGCTTGGCCGGTCGGTACTTGTCGCCACCACCGCCGTCCCGTCTCCGGGCGTCGGTGCGACGGTCGTTGTTGTTGTTGTTGTTGTTGTTGCCGCCGCGCGGCAGCGATCGCGACGGCGCCTGCTGCCTCGGCGACCTCTGCTCCCTGCTGGGTTCATCGTCGCGTAAGCCTTCCCTCAACGGCGCCGGCGACCGCGATGGTGATCGGTATCGGGACTGTGACGGAGACCGGGAGCGGGATTGTATCCTCGGGGAGGGCGACCGGGCCCGTGGCGACGGGCTGCGCGCATCTCGCGCATCGGGGGACGACATGGTTTCAGTCCCTGTCCTTCGGACGCGTGCCCAGTTGGGGTGGGTTTGTTCGGCGAAGGCAATCCCGAGCGAAGTGGCGCTCTCCAGTCGTCTCGGTGACAATGAGGGAATGAACTGAAGGGCGCCGACAGCGACAGGCCTTGGGGAAGATGGAGAAAACGTTAGTCCTCGCTTCCGGAAATGTAGATATCACTCTGTAAACGTGAGAGCAGGAGCGTGGCTTTGGAGCGATTGAGGCGTTGCCCAAAAAAAAAGAGGAGACCCACCTCCATCACGATGATGAGTGGCTGCAAATGATGGGGCTACCGTAGCTACAGGGATTTTGCGTCCAGTGGACGAACCGCTGTGGACCCTTGACGACAGCTTGCAGACCTTGCCAGAGGAGTTACTACGCGACGACGTGTTTTCTATCAAATTGGGCGCCGCGAGAGGGCAGCGTCCATTCCGCGAAATCTTGAATACCCTACGAGAACTAGATCCGACTATCGAGCTACCTACACTCGTCTTTTCGACACTGCGCAGTTTCCTGTTGCAGCCATACACGGCCGGCCGACCAGTCGCACACGTCCTGCCCCATCCCACGGTTAAAAAAGAGACGGACCAGCTCGATATAACCCCTCTCGCTTTCTCTGTCTCTCTCTCTCGACCTGACTAAACGACATCGGGGCAGCTCCGAACCACGGATTCCCTATTCTCGCTCGACTTGCCGTCTCGACCCAATCCGAAAATCCTGCTACGATGGTATAGTATCTCCCGCAAACCATGCCCCTGCATGTCCAAGCAATTCCCACCGCTGACTACAGCCCGCATATATAGCTCGACAAACTCGTCGGTCTCGCCATGCTCGTGGCCGCCTCGGTCGTTTTTCTCTACTACACAATCTGGGCTCTCCTCATTGTATGTACCACCCACGCTTCCTCTACAAGACGAAAAAAAGAGGTGGTTTCATCAGCTAACTAAAACCCGCCCCCAAACCAAAACAGCCCTTCGTCGACTCGGATCATCCTCTGCAGAACTTCTTCCCGCCCCGAGTCTGGGCTATCCGCATCCCTGTCATCCTTGTCCTGCTCGGCTCCGCCGTCGTTGGCTCCTTCCTCAGTGTCGTCATGATCCGGAGCAACAGGAAGAAGGCCGCCAAGGCCAAGGCCGCCGCCGCCAAGAAGAAGGCTTAGAAGGTCGTCGACCTTGACTATAATGTCCAGTCTCGTTCTGAAAAGCATCGTACCACAATAGGGGCAAAATTGTATGCCAGCAGTACGGCGGTCTTGTCGATGCTGCGAGAGACTGACTGGCTCGATGGCATGGATCGATCGCACCTTCATAGCACGTGTCTTCCTGATAGAGTAATTGATACCAAGAAACCTGACCGCAAGACCTCAACAATAACATGTTCACCCTTGGACTTGATGGCTTCTTCATGCGATGAAATCCATGTTCTTCGAATTCGACGCGCACAGATCTCGGATCTACCTACGGGCTTACCTGTACCCCAACCGGATTTCTCACAATGGCATCTACAACGAACTCTTAGCAAGACCTATTGTGTCAAACTCTCTACAAGCGAGTGGGGAGCACAACATCCGTGTCTATCCTCCCACTGCATTCAGCAGCCACCCAAGAGTCTTCTGATGCACGGGGCCAGTCTGGAGAACAAACACAACCATTCTAGTCTCTCAGACCCTCTGATCCGCAAAATCAAGAACTTCGCAATCGTCCTCGAAGAACCCGTCATCATCATCACCATCAGAGCCTCGGCCGCCACCTCTCCTCCTGCGCGTTGTGATGACTATCTGATTGTCACCTTCTCCCACGTGCTGAAGAACCCTCTCGATCGCAGACGCCGGAAGCGCTCGGGTTTCGTCAAAGCTTGGGTTCGACAGCTCCTCGTCGGTTGCCTGAATGTGGCCAGTGTCAAGCCGTGTCGCCTCGAGCTTCTGACCAAACACCCATGCGTTGCCCTGCATCGAGGGCTTTGACACGGGTTCCCTTGATTTGTTCTGGGTAATCTTCTTTCGCCGCACCGACGAGGTCGTTGGTCTGTCATCGAGATTACTGTGGGCTAACAAGTTTGAGAGTTGATCTGCTGGAAAATTCGAGTGGGATTGATACGGCTGCTCGTTACTGTACAGCGCCACCCGCCTATCTGTGTGGAACGGCTGGTAGGGCGCGCTGGATTCGATCTCGGCCTGCGGGATGGATGACTCGGCAACATGCTGATACGAAGGCGCCCGGCGCTTCGTGTCAAGGACCATTGTGTGATTTCCAGTCTCCTGGGACTCGTCAACGAGTTCCAAGTACTCGTCAGGGTCGATGTGTCGCTTCACAGCCAAGGCGATCTTGTCGCTCGGAAGGCCAGGAAGCTTATAGTCCCGGTGCCGCGTTAGGCAAGGCGTCCGGTTCTTATCCGTGCCTGAAGCCGTTTTACGGGCCCTGTTCGGGAACGAACGCACAAGCCCGTCACCCAGCACGTAAAGCGAGTGACTCCTTGAACCTGTAATCCAGACCGCACAACCAGGTGCCGGCGGTATCGAAGTGAGCGGTAACGTAGTGCGATTCTCGCCAGTGTGCCGAAGCTGATTAATGGCGCTTCCGGTTTTGCCAAGTGAGTTGCTGATCGTCGCGACAATGGCTTTGCCGCCATGGCTGGCGTGATCCACGAGGCTCGAACCAGCCGTCAGATGCTGCGCAGAGATGCTGCCCTGGCGCGGCCGACTCATCAACGGCCTCGCGACTCCGAGTGCGGTGCTGAAAGCGCTGGTAGCCATCGAGACAGCCGGGTGCTTGCCCTCGGCTGCAGGCGTCCCGGGATCTTGAGCCTGTATACGCCTCCTCGGGGGCGGCCACGTAAAAACGGTGGAAGGCATGTCGAGCAGGTGTACGGTGCCCCGCTCCGTGATCATGGCTGCGCGTTCGCCGTGTGGCTTGCTCCACGAGACATCAACGATCCTTGCCACCGTCAAGCGCGAAAACTGCGCAACTTGCCTGATCCGAGAACCGTTCTGGGCGGCAGTGCCCGCCGACGGCTGTAGAGGAGAGCTCTTGGCGTGGTGAATTCTCATCAGGTCCCAGATCGTCTGGACGTCTCCTTTGCTGCTGGCGGTGAAAAGGGCCAGCCCTGTTGGGTTGAAGCTGAGAAAGCTGCAGCCAAAGGGTGGGGAAAAGGTTGCCAAGGGATGAACTGCAGTCGAGCTTCCCATGGCCCCAACGTCTAAAATCGAAATGATTCCAGGCTCCTTTGATACAGGCGGGGCCGCAGCACCATGCGTTGGTGGAAACTGCGAAGACTCAGGCCTACCGCCGTAGCCACCACCTGTCCAGGCTTGTGGGCTAAGAGGTGGCGATCGTGATCCTTGCGGAGTGTTTTGAGGCCCCTTCCAATAGGTGTTGAAAGCCTGCCAGCCATGCTTACCAACCCATCTCGCCCCTTGGATGAACTCCTGCGTCGCATCCCGCATTATCTTGTTCACCAAGCTATCCGTGATGGGGAGATCGACATCAGACGTGATAGAAGGCAGCTGGGGAGGTGTAACTGTTGCTAGGCCTGGTGCCCTGCCATGCACAGGCACTGTGACGGTAGCCCTGAGGGACATCTGAGATGAGGGCGCCGCAGGACAGTAGGCGACCCATCGTCCACGAATGGCGATTATCGGTGATCTGACACTCGGTTTTCTGATGGACGAGTGGGTGCGTTCCGGATCCTGCAGTGAATCTGCCTTTGGCGTCTGCTGTAAAGCAGTCCAGAGTTTGCCGACACATCGGAATCGGGCAGTGTCTTCATGGCTAACCGCTGAATCGTAGCGATATATCCAAGACTCCCCAGTAGCACCAGAAGATACCACGATATTCCCCGCGTCAGCCTTGATGCTGAGCGCCCCAGTTGGTGGAGGCGGTCTGAAAATCTCGCTGGTGACGGGTGTGCTGACGGGTGTCTTGGGTGTTTCCAGAAGAGTAGCCACTCTTCTGTTGGTTTTCAACGAGTACACGTCTACAGTTGTCTGATAGCAGTCGACAGCAACTGGAGTCTTGCCGCCTCCGGTTTGTCTCTCCTCCGTAAGAATCGGGTCGAACCCCCCTGTGGCCATTTCAGGAGCCTTTGGGGCCAGTACTGGTCCATGAATCACCAGGGCTACCAGCGGGAACAGCTCCTGTCCCTCGCCGGCCGATGTCCAGGGCAGGATAGCAGCCTGAAGCACTCCCCCACGCAGTCCCTTGAGGCCGGCGATGCTCTCCAGCCCCCTTTTCCCAACCGAGTACACTTCCAAGCCACCCTCGTAACCAGCAGTTACAGCATGGTCTCTCCCTGGGGAAGAGTCTGTCGTAAATGTGGGAATCTTGTCAAAGGCAAAATGGAAGCCCCTTTCGCCGGCCTTCAAACCCCGCTGTGAGGGCTGGCTATCGAAACCGAGGTCGGTTACGCCGTAATAGTGAGCCTGGGGCTCGTGCGGTAACGGTGGGTTGGGACTGGTTCGCGCCAAAGCATGATGCGAGTGCAGTGAGCTTCTCCGGACGCTAGCAGGCGCTGGGTATGTCGGCGCTTCCGATGGCCGGTGCTGAGCGTCCATGTGGTAGCTTATCGGTCGGCGGCTGGTCGATGTCGTAGGCGGCGGTGATGCCGGCGATGCCGATAGGTGGTTAATCGAGAACGAGCGGGGAGACACCCATCCTTTTGGATCCTCATAAGATGAAGGTTGGGTTGGCGGCGACTCGCCCATGAGGCTAACAAGATTTCCCGGCGAGCCCGCGATGCCAGCGACGCCCCTAGAGTTTGCCCAGTCGTTTGCCATGCTAGGCGTGTTGCTTGTCGCGAAGGAGGCGCTCGAGATGGCATCTAGAAGGGGCGATGTTGGGTTTCCATTCGATGAAGGGGTCGCAACAGGCTTGATCTCTGGCGACTGGACAGACGAAGATGAGTCGTCGGAGTGAAATGCTTTGGGTGGCATACTGCTGAGGATGTCTCTACTGCAAGTGGTAGCACCGGTCAGCAGGTGAGTCCAGATCGACGCTTCGGGTGACCTAGTGTCTAGAGACACCGTGATCCATGACTGCGCCAGATTCTTGGTCCACCTCTGCACTTTGGGGTGTTGAGGGAGGGCAATGATGTTTCCAGACAACGTACGTGAACTGTCCAGCAGCATGATTTTTCACCGCAGCGGCAACAGATCCTTGCTCTTTGGCATCCTTCTTTGCCTTCTCTGTCGTCGGGAGTCAGCGACTATGCCACATGCAAGGCGGTACCGGTGGACTGTAGTCACCGATACCGGGAGGGGTAGGCCAGGGCCGGCGGGCGGGCGGATTGGGGAGGGGGAATTTTCGTACTAGGCATGAGGACCCGTTCTCTAGATCACAGGGAGCAAGCAAACTGCCTCTGGTACTCCCAAACCCAAACTTGTTGCCTGGATGGGAAGTTCCAGCGTTGTCTTTGTTGGGAGCGAGTACGTGCGCGCGGGTCGCGGTGCTGGGGCTGATAGTACTGTGACTAGTAGGAAGTTGAGTCAGTACACAAGCTGCGGTTGCAGCCAGGCACAGCTCTTGAATATATTCGGACGGGGTGCAGCAGCGTTGGCCAACAGGCGACAAGGACGCGATGCTGGCTGAAAACGAAATGATCGTGGACGGTAGGATTGCAGAATACTGGCCGTGGTCGCCAGTAAAGGAAGGATAGCTGGCGGGACAGGCAGGCAAAGCGGGCAGACGAGCGTCTGTTGGTTCTCAATCTGGACAGCCGAGGCCGCCGGGCCCGTGTACTTTTGGCTGCGGGGCGTACGGCGAACCGCCTAATCAACAGGTGGTCGAGTCACCAGCTGGGCTGTCGGGAACAAAACAAAAAGAGCGTCGTCTGGCTAAACAGAGCACGGGGGAATTCCAGATGAGGCGCAGTCCGAGACTTGTAGTTCTTGTTTATCTTGTCGGTGTAGGTAGGTCGTAGGCAAGGTCGTGAAGTACGTGAAGTTGGCAAATCTATAACACTAGGTAGAACGGAGGACAAGTGAAAACGACGATCAGAGAGTTGGGGATATTCTTCTATGCGGAGAGGCAGACAGACGGGTCAGGCATAGATGTTACGAGGCAATAATAATAATAGGTAGAGAGACTTAGGTAGGTGGTAGATGGTGAGATGGGAAAGAGAGGCATGGGGGTTTAGAGGGGAGTCAGGTTATCGTATTGTAACGCGGTACTTGAAATGAAGTGCGGCCCGGACCAAGGAGGATGTACCCTCTGGTATGGAGGGAGAATCACCCCACACCCCCCACCCTGGTCAGATAACCCGGCGGGCAGTTGGGAAAGCAGGTACCTTGCTGGCTTTTGCTTTCCAACCTGCCACCTAGGTCAAGAACACCTAGCCTCCATGATGGGCTGCATGCATATTGCTCCCGTAATCATTCCATAACGGTACTTATCCGTTGCGCCCGTGGTCTGTATTTTTATTAGTCCACAGTCCATGGGGTGTATCGGGGTATCGGACGGATCATGGATGAGATGGTGACTCGTTACCGACGTAATCCATGCGGGCAGGTGTTTTGTTGTTTGGGCCTGGTGGCTTTGCGGCAACGCTCGTGACAATTTGGGCTTGGAATTGGGGGGGAAATGGGCGGGCTGGCACAGTTACGCACCGAGGGGGGAATGTTCCTGGGCCACTGACTTTTCCCACGCTGGCTCGCTCTCCATCCCAGTTTACAAACATTGGGGGGGTGTGTGTCGTCAATGTATCAGAGGAGAGATTCCCGCTCCCGGAGTGCCCAGAACATCATAACACTGTATGTCCAGCCACTGATCGGGCCAGATGGAACAGTGCGCATCTCTGCGACAGGCCCGCTTTGTCTTGTCATCCCCCTTTGCGCCTCCAACCCAAGCGCCTCAGCCATCCCATCCCATCCCATCTCCCCTTTTATAAGCTCCCCCCACCACCACTCCCAGCTGACATCCCATAGGACGTCATTCACGCCCATCTTGTCGCTTGACCCAAAGTCAAGTCACGCCCGTTGCGGCTGACGCTTTTCAGTCCAAGGTTAATTTGTTAAGTTCGTACATTGTCTCTGTCCATTTGGACAGTTGATAACAGTGCCAAGGACTGAACTGACTGTCTCCGAGTATTAGTATAATTGACAAGATACCAAGACAGGCCAGACCAGATCGCAGTCAGTCGAGTCCCACTTGATTAACAACGATGTGCCTGTGGGTGCCTCCGACCCATCCCCTTCTACCCCGCCGTCTGCTTTGTTAATGGGGGCTTTTGCCGCCGTCACATTCACCGTGTGTCCCCCCAGGTCCGGGGTTCCGAATTTCGAGTACGTGGTAGTACTGTACAGTACGTATAAGATAGTACCTAATGTATACATG
This sequence comes from Pseudopyricularia cyperi, assembly GCA_031306065.1. Lineage (NCBI taxonomy): Eukaryota > Fungi > Ascomycota > Sordariomycetes > Magnaporthales > Pyriculariaceae > Pseudopyricularia > Pseudopyricularia cyperi. The sequence goes on along the minus strand of JASAOQ010001305.1, from coordinate 30,162 downwards.
AACCTAAGTACATGCGATTAAGTGCATTTCCCAGACTTGCGAAATTGCTGTCAGCTGATAGCACCATGCGCTCCTCTTCCTTTCTCTTTGATAATGCAGTTGCAGGCGACCAAAGCAGCCGAAGAGCGAGACTGACCCCTCGATTGCCCCTGCAGGACTTGTCACCCGCTTCCACCCCTCTCCAAGTCTAAAAACGAAACCTGGGCCGGACTGGGAACCTCCGTCGTCGGCCTTCTTCCTTTGTCGGGTTTCTAAAAAGCTCTTCTCGCTCAGTCGTGGCACATGGCCTACCGATCACATCCCAGATCTCTCTGGTCCCCACGACGTTGGGCTCACGCGTGTGGCGTCACATGGTCACACACGACAATGCCTTTTCTGGCCTGTTCCTTCAAAATGTCGTCCGAAAGCACACCAAGACCTATAAAGTCGAACTAGACTAGACCTAGTCTAGATAGAGCATAAAAAGCTGCCTGCTGTCATGGAAATCAACAGATATGGCTCCCAAACAAGGACGGGCAGTCTAAATCTGAACATCAGCTCCGGTCATGTCTCCCGATAACACAACGGAGACCCTTAGAGACTGATAGCAAATGACCAGCCCCAAAGATAGTAGATCTGCCTCGTCAAGACCATCTAACGACTCGGCGGTGTGAAAAACGAGCACGCTTCAAAACGCCTACGGCCGGTAGGAACGAAATAAAGTAGAAATAAAAATATTGTTCCAGAGCTGCTGCTGTTCATCGCTGCCAGAGAAAAAAAAAAGAGACAAGACTAAAAACACGAGAAACTACGCCGTCAGGATAGCAAAACTTTCCAGGGTATATATAACTACATCTTCACGCCTCTCGCGCTGACCTCCCCCTTCTCGCCAATGTTAAGTAGCACGCGGCATGAGGGGCAGTACCACTTCGTAGTCCGCGCTGGGGTCGCCTGCAGATTGACGCAACTCAAGTGAAACCATTCATACTGGCAGTTCTGTAAACAAGAGAAGAATAGAAGATGTGTTAGCCGCATGTATGTCATGAAGTTGATCGAAGGTCCCACAACTTGGCAGTGTAGCTCAGGTTCTCGGTGTCTGTCTTACCTCGTTTTCGCACGCAATCATAGTACCAAAGCTCACCCCGTTGCACACACAGTACCGCGGCTCAGACGGGTCAATAATGTTGCCCTCGTCGTCAATCTCAACCTCGATGTCCGTCTCCGTCTGGCCCTTGCCCTTCTTGATGTTCACCTTGGCCGGCTTCCCCTTCCTCGGGGGTGCCTTGCGCATACCCACAGCGCTGCTGCCGCCAGAGTTGGTCCGGCTGACCACTCCCGGCGCAGGACGCTTAATCCTTTTGCCGGGCTGCCTTGGGGGCTCCGGCACCGGTGCTGGTGTGTTGCGTGCCGTGCTCTGGCGGCGGGTCCTGTCGGACGCCAAAGTCGGCGGGTCCTGACTCGCCGCCTTCCCTCGTGATGTCGGACGGCTGCTGCTGATGGCACCCGGAGTGCTGGAGCGCGAAGCCGAAGCCTTGGGTACGACGACTTGTGATGCCGCTGCCGCTGCCGCCGCCGCCGCCGCCGCCGCCGTTGCTGCCTCTTTCTTTGCAGCCTGACTCTTTCTGGTTTCCCGCACGGGTGGGAGAATTGGAGTCGTTGACTTCTTTGGTGACTGAGGAGGTACCGGGAGATCCCCGGGGGGCTTGACAGGCACGGACGTAGTAGTGGTCGTAGTGGCCGGTGTATTTATCGCGTGGGCTACATCTCGCGGGGACGTCTTGATAGCGGGAGTTGCATTCTGCTTGTCCTTGGCTGCCAGCGGGAGCGGCGCGGGTGTTTGAGAAGACGCATTGGCGGTCTGTGAAGCTTGACTGTTCTGGCCAAGCCCAGATGACTGTTGCGGCAGAGGCACCGGGGTCTCTGTTTTGGAACGCTTCGCTATCGCTAGTGGAGGCTCCGCAACACTGGTGATCTTTTCCACGTCACCCTCGGCTACAGAATCCCGCTTTCTCTTCCTTCCGCCATACTTACGCATGGGTTTAGCGCCGGGCGTCTCAGCCGCGGGCTTGTCTGCAGCGTTATCATGGCTCGGGGTTGGAGCGTTGGGGTGTAGCAGCGCATTGACAGTCTCGGCCATTTTCCTGGCAGATTCCTCGGCCTCCTCGGCCGCAAGACGGGCAAGGTTCTCCCTCTTGAGCTTCTTGGCAACATTGAGTTTCAAGCCACGGTTGTTGCCCTGCCTGTCCTCTGCAGCCATAGCAGCATCCAAACTCAGCGCACCCATGGGCGGGTGCTCGACACCGTTGGCGTCGGCCACCAGCGTGGGCACAACAGGCTCAAACGGCTTGCCCTGCTCTTCTGCAAGTTGCTTTGCCTTTTGGTAAGCTTCGGGCCCCCGCTCAAGCATCTTTAGCTCCCTAGCTATCATGGTATCGCTGGGGTGCCACTGTGCATTCTTCTTCATGCGCTTCCGCAGCCGAGCGAGCTCCCATGGTGTCAGCTGTAGCCAAGGCAAATCTGCGCTTCCAATGACTGCGCCCTCGGGTGGCGGCTTCAAGAGCTCTTTCGGTATTGCCGGGACGAGAGGTGGCGGCCGGACGGCTGCGGTAGGCGTCTTGGGATCTTTGGCGACCTTGGGCACCTTGGGAGTCTTCGGCGGTTTCGGGGTTTTTATGACCTTGGCGCGCGGCTGCGGTGCTGGTGTCGCGCCGGCGGGTGTCTCATCCTCCTCATCCTCGCTCTCGGAACTGCTTTCGCTCGAGCTATACGCGGCATATTCCAAATCGTACGGCGGCAGCACCTCACCCGGCACCGTGATCCGGGGTATGGGTCGGCCCCTCCCCTTTCGGCCATCGCCGCCGACGCGCAGCGCCATCTGCGGCGCACGGGTGGGCTGTGTCTTGCTGGTGGCCACGGGGCTCTTGGCCTGCTCCTCGGCCGTCGGGTAGTTTTCCAGCATGGTCTGCAGCTTGGCCAGGATCGTCTTGGCCCGCAGGTAGTGGCGGGTGGTGCTCTCCTGCATCCGGACGGCCTCGGCGTGCGCATACGTGCGCGAGCTGAGCGCGTGGTTGAGGCGCTCAGATATTTCGGCCCTGACCTGCACTGGGAACGGGCGCTCCTCGGCAGACAGGCGCGGGAGCTGGCCCCACTTCTGGGTCAGACCGAACAGACTGCTAGAGGCGTCGGTGTACTTGTCGTCGAGCTCGCCAATCAGGGTGAGGGAGCGCGTCATGTCCGCCGCGAGATACTCTGTAAAATCTAGGAAGTCGGTAACGGTCGCTTGCGCGTCGGGGTCGGCGCGCATGTCGAAGGACTCCATGTCCATGGGGTCGAGCGGGTTGCCTCTAGCTCTCGCTGGCTGTAGGGCGGTCGTTGGGCCGGACGCAGCGTGGCGAGGGGAGAGCTGCTGCTCCTGATCCTCCATCGACACATCGGCCTCTCCAGCGGCTGGGGCCTCGGTTGCCATCGTGCTGCCGCTGCCTGGCGTGGCGAGAGTTGAGGACTGTGATTAGGTTCGTTGTCGCGCTTGGTATTTGGTCCGTACAGGTGATTCAAACTGAGGCTGGTTGTCGCCGGGAGACGCGACGCACGAAGCTTAGCTGTTGAGTGTGGGCCCTGGAGTGGGTCTACGTTTCACGACACGACCTGGGGTTGCGTGCGCTGATTGGCTAGGCTGACCTCAGCCCAGCTAGAGGCAAGGGTCCAGCACTTTGAGTCAAGTGTTTGGATATCGTCATGTTCTAATTTTCGTAACATTAAAAGTAGCTTTCTTTATTCCTTTGCTGTCTTTTGCTTTTTCTCTATTCGTTCCCTTGGAAGCTGCTGCAAGGCAAAATCTACGCTTGTTGAAGAATTCACTTGGTACCAGTGCCTGCTAAGTTTGGGGTGTTTTAATCATACAAATAAGTGATTAAGCGTCTACCACAATTCGATAGATACTAGACACCTAGGAATGATACCAATGCTCATTGGCAGCAAAACCGTAGATACTTGGTAATGCTTGGATTTGTTAGCGCCTCCACTAGCAGCTCTTATGTCCCTAATCACACGTAACCACCTTCCTTCCCTCCCGTTGCGAGACGGTCCTGATTTGTATGACAAAAAGAAAAGAGAACAGAAGAGGCAGTATACAAAGCCCGGTGGCCTCAGATGAAGATTTAAAAAAAAGCCGGCAGCCTGTCCATAGACGACCTGTCCCAGATGCCCTCACTCACTCCATCACAAGCCCCATCCCCCAGCCAGCGACGAGTGACATCGCAGCCCAGACAGCAGCATAAACAGCAGACCCTCCGAGCTTGACCCCGGAAATGGTCAGGCCACACTGCAGAAAGGTCCGCACACCGCTGACAAACACCGCCACCGCGGTGCGGAGTATAGCGGTCTTGGTCTGCGCCCTGAACCCCCAGATATTGTAGAGCAAGGTCTCGCCCAGCGTGGCCGTGACCGGGTCGAACTTCTCCAGCGCCTCGTCCTCCTCGACGACGCGTCCCGTGGCCGCGGAGGGCACGAAGACGAACATGCGCACGGCTGCCCCTAGAGCGAGCGAGAGCCCAACTGTGAATAGGGTGGCGTCAAGCGACGTTGACGGCTCGATCGAGGGGATGCCAACGAAGTTGAGCAGCAGGGTGCTCCTCATAAAGGGAGCGTACGTAACCGCCAACCCCAGTGCGTAGATGGCCGACGCCAGCAGGGTTGTATACACCTGGATTGGCCTGTCCACAAGCAAGACGCGGTTTGGGACGGCGGAGTCGGCCAAATGCGCCGCGGATAGGGGTCGCATCAGGGCAAAAGGCACGACATTGGAGATGACATCAATCGAGAGGCAGGTTGCTGCTGCCAAAGGTCGGATTCCGTAGAAAGCCGACAAGAGGTACAGCTATGGGGAGACAGTGACAAGTCAGTAAAGTCCCTTTTACTCACTCGTCTCTTGGATGGGATGCCGACTCACTGTTGGGCCATGAGAAAGAACACTTAGGGCAGCGAGGTCATAGCTATCATATTCGCCAAACCATGCCAGCGCCAGTTCAAACCTGCAAGCCAAAAAGAAGCAAAGTCAGCGAACGCCGTCTACCAGTCCCAGTAGCCTTGTCCACGAGCGCGTCAAGTGGAGGGGGGAAAGTAAAGGAAACAAGCAGATGCTTACACCCTCCAGCCAAGCAACACGGCCCCTTGCGCATGCGACACCGACGCCGTAAAGGGCAGCAGGTCGTTCCTGATCCACTGCGCCACGCTCCCGTACCCGACGGCGGTCCACGAAAGACTGAGAACAACGATGAGCGGAAAGCGGAGCGCCGGGTGTAGACGCGGCTCCCTCTTCCGCCTGGTCGATTCTAGCACGAGACGCGCGTCTTTGCCATGTGTCGTCGTCGCAATGGCTCTTCCGGTCGCGTCCGCTGCGTCAACCGCCTCCAGCGGTACTTGGATGGCTGAAGACATTTTTTTTCCGTGGCGTGTGTTCTGTTCTTTCTCTATTCTTATTAGGGTCGTCGGGTGCTAGAAGCGCGTGTGAATAGGCTTGATCGAGCGGGCGAGATCAAAACACGTCGCATGCGGAGATGGCGCTCCCCGGTCCGTTTTCACAAAGCTATCGCGATGCGCAGGGTAAGCAAAATCGCGAATCTGGTATAAACGATCCGGAGCCCCCTTTTGTGCATCAACCAAAACGTCACATGCGGTGGTCTAGAGCGGGCCCCTTGTTGATGATGAAAATGACTTGTGAAGAGACCGGAAGATGAGCAACAAAAATAGGTTGTTCGTATTGTAACTGAACTGAGGCCTAAACTTGTGGAGAATCCATGTTAGTGACGTCGTCTGCGTCTTTATTGCAGAGGGGCACCATTGGCCGGCCGACCGCTCGCAGTGATTAAGCGCTGTCCCAAGCGCCAAAGAGCCTGCGGCACCTAAAATCTACCTAGTCACCCACCGGCAAAATCCCATAGATCTGGTACCACGATCAAATCATTTCCTAACAATTATTCTAGTCTTTCATAAACACACCATAATCTTTGCTGTGATCTCCTCCCTCAGAGAATGGTTTCATACTTTTAGAAAGTGCCTTTCTGTCCCGACGCGTCCCGCTTGTCACATTCGGATCCAGCCATTGGTACACGGCGGCGGAGTATGGAATACCGCTAGCGGGTCGAGGCATGAGGACTGAAAAAAAAAGAGG
>JASAOQ010001305.1:0-17463 GCA_031306065.1 Pseudopyricularia cyperi | reverse complement strand
AGCTTCTCTCTTCCGCGCCCCCGAATATGCGTACTGCATCACCGGTTTACGACGTATGAATTCTTCCAGCGGTATTCTGTAATTAATTACATAATAGCAAAAATCGTCCATCGTCCCCGTCGCCCCCAAATGCCTCCAAGGCAATTAGTAGACCCGTCACACATACTTTATAATTACAGTTTATATACTTTACATTAGGCCGGTTGTGGCTATCTGGCTTTCTGTGGCCTGCCGCTAAACAATGGGGCCATTACCTTACTTTGATGACATTAGCTTGTTATAGCCTGAGGATGAGACTCCACATAGTTAATCCATACATATCGTACCTCGGTAATGAAATGTCTATGTATTAGTGAGAAGAGGCCTTTATTAACTACCAGCCGTATCAAAGTTGTACCTGCTGGCGGAAAGTTTGTTGGCGGCGGAGACAGCATCACCATGACGAGGACAACTGGCCTAGACGGTTGGAGTTCGTGTCTGATCGGTGCCAGTCAGCCAGCCAGACAGGTTTGGTAGTGACTGTATTCTACTCGAACTGGGTATCTTCAAGTTGCGAATTCGATGGACATCGATGTACTGAATAGATCACCTCTCTCCCGACCTGGTCTATCACCTCTTTCCCGGCCTAGTCTATCACCAAAGACCTGTTCCATTTATTAGGAACCTTGTGGCTTTCCCCTGGCCAACATATTCTACGAAATAATATTGCTGTGAATGCCATGCTTGGCGAACCGACTCTTTTCTCTTTGCTCTCCTAGCAGGATATTTATCTATCCCCCCCCCTTCTCTACATGGAGAGGGCGGCATACAGAGTACGTCCCCATATAGTATCACCGGTTCGTACATAGTTCAAAGAACACCATGGCAGGGGCTGGCTTCCAGGCCACCCCGACGAAATGGCAGCGGGCGAGTTGCAGACTACTCCGTTGAGCAAAACCTATCTCCGATCGCCTGTGTGTGCACACAGCAAAGGCAGTCCAAGCTTAGTAGTCGACTGGTGTTGTGGGTTCTGTGAGGCTCTGCTTGCTGCGTCCGAAATCTTGGCATGACCGACGACTGCTCACGTCGAGATGACTCTGCACATAGTGTCAAGTCGACAAAACGTTTCCCTCGTTATATTCGAAAGCTGCACATACATACATCCCTTTTTGAGACCAAAAAAACGCCTATTATGCCCAATCGAAACACAAAAGTCCGCATACATGTCGTGGTAGCGGAGAAAGAAAACAGTCCCATAGCGCCGTTAAGAAAGATCGACAGAGAATGAAAAAGTGAGGCCGCCAGCGAGCCGGGAGGGCGGGTCGTTTAGTCGGTATCCATGCCGTCCAGATCGTCGCCGTCGCTTCCCCATTCGGCATCGTCGTTGTCCTCGTCGTCGCCGCCGGCAACGTCAGTCGTCCTCTCGACCACGGTGTCGACGCCCCCGTCGGCCCGCACCCTCTGCCGGACGACCTCCCTGCCAAACACCTTGTTCCTGCCGCTCTTCTTGGACAGCTTCGCCTGCTCCACCATCTCCCCGACCGACATCTCCTCGACCTCCTCGACCGTGATGCCCCTCTCCTCGGCGATGCGGCGCTTCTCGGACCCGCGGAGGCGCGGGAGGAGGTGCTCGTTCTCGGCCACGAGCTTGCGCGCCGCCGCGACCTCGCGCTCGCGCTTGCCCGCCATCCGCTTCTTGTAGAAGACGCGCTCGCGCCGCGCCCGGATCTCCGAGATGCGCTCCATGGCCTTGAGCGTCTTCTGGAACAGGTCGCGGTTGTAGCGCACAGGCACGTTGCGCCGCGCCGCCAGCTGCAGCGTCGAGTCCACCGTCATCTCCTTGCCCGCCGCCTTGCGAAAGGCCTTTGTCCACTTGAGCTTGCGGGGGTTGCGCTTCATCTTGAACTGTACGTCGTGGAAGCCATCGGGAAAGGGTTAGTGTGCGTTCTGTTGTAAGCTCCCCCAATGGCCCCCGGATCGCTGCCATCGCCCAGTCATCGCGTCTTCTTCCCTCTCGCCCCCTCAACCAGAGCTAAACTCACGTTCTTATGACATTTACTCCTGCAGAAACGGAAGACCCGGGCATCGTTCCTGACAAATTGTATGCCTTTGCCTGGGTAGGCTGGCCTCGAACAGAAATAGCACGTCTCGATCCTGTGGGTATGCGGGTTAGTCAATAACTTTAGTGCATGTGTCTTGTCCGACATTTCTATCGCTTTGAGTTCTCACATACCTCATCTTTGCGACCGGAGGCTGTCGGGATGTGTATGGTTGTGGTGGAAAGGAAGGCGCTTCGCTTTGTCCCGGTCCTACAAAAACATCTGCAAACGACCGCCGCTCGCTCGATCGCCATACCGACTTTTTTTTGGTGGGGCTGGACTGTTTTTTTTTTGCCGCTGGGACAGGGGTGGGGAGTGCTTATCTTATCTCCGAATCCTCGTTCGACAGATGCCCGCCCCGATCGCCGACAAGTTGGTCTAGTCCGCCGCGACGCGAACCCCTTCAAAAAAACTTTGGCCTCTGCATCGTCACGTTCAAGGACATTGACAACCACTTTTACGCCGCCCAACATAACCAACAAGACTTTTGCACCACAGCCACTGTGCACTATACACCACCGGGTTCGATTCAATAAACATGGCATCGACACTCGGACTAGTCGCCGGCGCTGCCGTCGCAGCATTTCTCGTATGTACCCTTTGTCCTTCGGCCATCCAATACTGGCAACAAGACAACTAACAACAACTTCCGACGCACTCCAGGGCCGCGCAGGATATGTCGCATTGCGCAGGTCTCGCGGTGGCGTCGGCGCCATGGGCAAGGCATTCTACAAGGGCGGCTTCGAAAACAAGATGAACAAAAAGGAGGCATCGTTGATCCTTTCGCTAAAGTTAGTGCTGCTACGGGGCCGACCTTGCGCCCCAACCGTTTCACTCAAATTCGTGTCTTCCAAGTAGCGAAAAAAATAAGACAACTAACAAATCGCAACCCGTTATGTCAAATAGCGAGCGGAGCATTACCAAAGACAAAGTCCGCAAGGCGCACCGCACCCTCATGCTTCTCAACCACCCCGATCGAGGTGGCAGCCCTTACCTTGCCACCAAGATCAACGAAGCAAAGGAGTTGCTCGAAAAGCAGACGCCGTCATAGCGCCAGCTATCGTATACGAACACGAAGCTTCAGTGTGGCTACGATGGCCATTCTGCTGCCCCTGTATAGAGTGAGAGGATTAATGTAAAATATCAGGACGCAAAACTGTACCAACAAAGTATGACCGCATTTTTTTATTTTTTTTTCATGGCAAAGGCGTTTGGAGTCGAGGACAAACTAGCTGGGCTCTTGCGTTTGGTTTGAGGCCCGTTGGCTGGGGCTTGTATAGATTTAATAATACTAGAACCATCTCCTAGCCAAGGCCCAGTGCCTGGTCGCCATCCCTCAGCACGAGCCCAACTTCTTGGTTCTACGACACCACGAGCCCAACTTCTTGGTTCTACGACACCACGATGGCCATGTACTCCATCCTGACGAGTTGTGCCTAGCGAGTCTTTTTCTCCGGCTCTCACCTAAGCAGACTCGTTTCTGTTTTCGCGAGCCAGTCCGACTGGATCGCCACCATCATTGCCCGCGTCGGAACTCCAACCGCCGTCGGAATCTTGCTCGCCCTCATTGAGAGGCCGCTCGCTGCCCACACAAACAATTTCAATATGTGAGTGAGTGTCTTAAACAGCAAAAGGAGGTTTCAATCGGCGCTACTCACATCTTCTTTCCCATAGCCCTGTCAAAGCTCTCCTGATGGGTAATCTGGGAAAGTACCAGCATGGCCTGCAGCGTGTACATCGCGTCGTTGCCTGCGTTGTGAAGGTACCGATACGACAGCCCGAGCGACTCCAGAACGCGACTCAGTTTCGCCCCGTTACGCTCACGGCGCCAGTGCTGAAACATGTGCTGGGTGTCGACTACGTCGACGATGTCCGGCACTTCGCGGGCGTCATAGTTGATTTTCTCGAGATGCCCAATATCTGCCACGATATCATGACCGACAAGCACAATCTTCGCACCATCGTGGCTGGGCTGGCCAGACGTGGGCATTCCGAGATGATAGGCCACAACCTGCCGGATCTTTGCCTTAGAAATCAACCTTGTTGTTCCAAAGCTAAAGTTCTGCTGGTTATTGACGACGTGCTTCCTGTTGGTTGCCCATGCGTGTTCCCGGATCACGTAATGATTCGATTTGATCAGACCGATCCAGTTTTGTGCCTTATCACCGGCTGGAACCCCGCACAGGGAGGAGGTATCGAGTTCAGCGATTCCGATCTCGGTGATGATATTTTGATTCAGTTCGTAATGTTCCACGTCGACACAAACAAACTTGACGCTGGTCAGAGGCTTCGTGTTTGTGCCGCCCACAGCAAGTCCACGCAGCCCTCTGGTGGCATCATCGACGTTTTCAGGGCCTACTTTTCATGGTTAGCATCAACTCGCAGTTGACAGCCAACCAGTTATTCAAGCAAGGGGTATCATGAACCGAACCTCCTGGTGTGAACACAGGCTTGTGATGACGCAGGCCAAGGTAGCGTTGAACTCTCTTGGTCATCCGGCCCCATTTCTGGCGCTCTGAAACGCGAAGGACGGCTCGCTGCTTCTTTTTGGCGTCGCCCTTTTTGAAAGTCTGTACCTTGTTCAGCTCTCTCATCAGTTCCCGGAACTGCTGCTCTGCCTGTGGTGTGACGCCGTTGCGAGGGCTGTTCTCTGAAAGCCACTCTTTGGGGTCAGGAAGGTCCAAAAAGAACTGCTTATGGCTGTTTGTGCGGCCGAGGAAGCGAGGACGGGGTGTACCGCCCAGTCCAAACTGAACCTTGAACTTCTCGGCGTTGATTCCGACGGGAATGGTCAAGTTGATTCCCAGAGCAGCATTGATATACTTGAGTAGGTGCCGCACCTGCTCTGTTGGGACGAGAACCACATGCGGCTGGCCGGCCTCGGGGTGGTGGATGTAGTAGAAGTCCCAGACCTGATTGTCATAGATGGTTGGGGTATCGAAGTACCGAGAGGCGGCCGGCCGATTTGCGTTGCCAATGAAGAGAGCTGGGTACCTCTCAACAAGTTTCCAAGGTGTGAAAGTCTGCTCACGGGCAGCGAGTTCCCCCTGAGCCAGGCATGGCGACTTCATGTTCTGTAGCTGTCTGACTTCCTCTGCCGAAACGTCGTTAACGTCCAGGTCGCTGGTATCATTGTTGTTTTGAGGCCGCAGCATATGACGATAACCGGACTTCTGAGCCTGTCTTTTCGGGGCGAGTTGAGCCTTGCCAAGGGTTGGGCCGTCGGAGCTGTCAGATCCATTGTCGGCACAACTCTGCTGCTTCCTTGGAACAGCTGGGGAGCTCCGAGATCGGGTTGAGCTTGACTGCTTGCTTGTGTGATGACCACGAGGATCTTCCATGGCGGCCTCTTGATCTGAATCCAGCGTGTTGGGATCGACAAAGATGTCCTCGCCTTCGAATATGTTTTGAAGACGGGCGCGATGGCCCGCAGCGTCGTTCGCCATGTCTCTGTGGTGGCAGTAGAAGCCTCGAAACGCGACTTTGCAAGTTAACAACTCAAATTTGTGGTTAGGGACTGAAATTGAAAGATGTATTGACAGGATAGGTAGAGGAGTTACAGCGAACGGAAAGTATAAGGCATGCAGCTTAAGCTGAAAGTGAAAATTTCGAGTGGAAAGGAAAGAAAGTCCGGACGGATCATATGTTTACCGCCTGGCTACTAGCCCGCGAATTCAATCACCTACCACTCGCTTTGTCCTGCTCTTCTAGTTTGACATGAGATCATGGAGGAGTGACAAGCGGCTTCACAAACAATCAGTCTGTTGCAACCCGATTTCTAGTACATTCGGTATAGCTACAGTTTGAAGGGTATCACCCATATCTTCACACACGTCCCTAAACTAGACTAGTCTAGCTGTCTTGTCGAATCTCACCAAGATCCATCGTCGTATGTGACAAAACAGAAAAGCTCAACACCACCAAACAAGCTTGTTCACGCAAAACGCGCGCATCCTCAAAACTAAGCCAGTTTTTTGATGCCTGAAACCAAAAGCAAGCCTCAAGAAGTCCTGAAGAAATCCATCGCATCTTCGTCTGTGATGCTTGACACCTCTGACTCCTTATTAGTGATCAAGCCGAGCTTCTCAAACTTGATTCTCCACCACATCTCACGCCTGTCCCCGTTGAGCTCACCCGAGACAATATTTGCCCTGAGAGACTTCAAAAATTCATTGTAAAAGCCTGGCTCCTCCAGCGCAACCAGCTCGTCCCTCATGACCCGCATGTTTTCTGCAGCCCGGTCATAATTCATGTCGCCCACGCTGGTGTTGATAAGCGACACGACGACCTCACCCATCTGATTAGCGGCGTTCTTGATCGTCGCCACATCGTCCGCCGACTCGAGCATTTGCTTGAACTCGGGCACCGAGTTTTCCGTCGAGATCTTTGCCAGCTTCGCCTTACTGCCTCCGCTACCCGTGCTGTTGAGTAGCGCATCGACGTCAAGGCCTGAGATCGGCTTGACAGTCTCACGCTGCCGCTTGCCCTTTGCTTTTGGAGGAACTGCCGCGTGGGTAAGGGTCAGTACTGGCCGAAAACATGATCTCGGACCGAAAGACCTACCTTTTTTGACTTCAGCAACCCTGATAAGATTCTTTATCTCCTCTTTTGCCTTAATAGTGACCTTCCGAGGTGGAACTGAGTAGCGCGTGAGGACATCAGAGTCGAGGTCGAGTGGTTTGTCTGGGTGAATCACACGAAAACGAATGGCCTGGTTGACACGATGAATGATGGGTGAGTACGTGTCCTCAATTGACGCATATTCTTGGGGTCTTTTTCGAGACATTAGCAGAAATTTACGGAAAGGAAATGAATATAGTCGCACAGCCACAATACAAACTTACTCGTCGTCGTCTCCTCCAGCGGATGAAATGTCCATGGCGTCAACATAGTCGCTCATGGCTTGCTCCAACTCATCACTTGGAAGCAGCCTGTGCTTTGTGAGTGTCTGGCCACCAAGAGTCACGACCTTGTCCAGTGGTGGAAACTGGTAGTAGCGAACGTCCTCGGCGAACGGCAAGGGTATGTCGTAAAGATACTCGACACCTACGTCAATGTGAGGCATCAACAGTAGGAGCTGAGGCTCTTTGCCGTCCTTGGCAACCAGCCTAGCGACGCCATACGACTCTGACTGGTGTAGCGCGTTGACCAGGGCAGAAAAAGCGAGCTCGTCCTTTTCGTTGAACTTGGAAGGGAGAATAATGGACGATTCTCCCATGTTTAGGAACCGCTCATACTGTCTTGTCGTTAGCTGAGAGAGCGTCTCACTACAGACTGAGCCGATCCGAGGAATAAATACCTTTTCCCATGGTATGAATCCAAGAATTGTGAAGCTCTTCTTGGTTTCGAGCTTTGTTATGTTGAACTCGGACTCGGGCATCGGAACAGCTGTCCGGCCATACAGATAACCCCTGGCCAGGTCTTCTTGCGGAACGTCGCGCTTACCGCCAGGGGCGCTGGAATCCATGACCTTGTAGTTTCTGGCAGTTTTCAGGTCGGCGAATCGACCTGCTTCCGCCTCGCCACTATCGTCACCCCCGCCAGAGTCGGCCTTCACCATGACATTGCTTGCGGCGATAGGCCGGGCTTGCTTAGTCCTGAAGTATCGTTCAACATGAATGGACAGCGCGCTGTCGTTGTACGTCTCTGGGTCACCAAGTGTCAGATGGCCATCGAAGCTTTTGTATGGCTTTGTAGATTTGATCCTTGGCGTTTCGAGCTCCTCCACAGCTTGAATCATCGTGCCGAAGATACCGTCGTTGCATTCACTGGATAGCGAAGCAAGTAACCTCTCGTTCCTTGCCTATGGCAGGTGGCTCTACGGTCAGCGGCTACAGCAAGGGTTGTAGACGTTTTTTTTGGTAGAGCAAACCTTGAGCTGCGGTTTGTCCTCCTCCTTGAAGGGATATTCCGAGTCGTCAAAGTCGACGCCTCTGTTGTGGTTTTCAGTAAGTAGTCCAGCGATAAAAGGCAGGAGTGTTTGTCAAAGGGGTAAACTTTACATGATAGTTAACTCGATGTGCAGATCGTTGATCCGCCCAGCTATATCCCCTAGCGATTCACCGTCGATCGCACCCTGTCCGTCGGTGATGACCACAATCTTGCGCTTGTACTTGAGTCGCTGGGGTGCTGCATTGTCAATCATACCAATCGCCACCACGATCGCCGAGATAACATCCCCATCTGAAGTGCTGCTAGGGACAAGCTTGCCCTGTAGTGCTTTGAGGGCTGGCAGGGTCATGGGAGAGACTTCCTGAAGAACCGAGATGTTGTTATAGCCATCCTCGCCGTTCTCGGGATTGCTTGTCTCGTCCGTGCGCACGCCCACCACGCCGACCTGCCACGTCTTGCGCGATGCGGCGGTTGTGGTGCAGAGCTTGTCCCAGACGTAGCGCATGCTCCAGTCCAGATCGGACTCGGTGCGGCCGTTGTTGCAGTCTCCCATCGACGACCCAATGTCGACGATGTAGACTGTAGCCTCTTTATCCGCCATGGTGTTGTTCGCAGTAAGCCTTGTTCTATTTTGGTGGCAATTCTGATCGATGTCCAGATATTTTCAGATCAGGCGGTGACGGCCACACTCAGGTAGAATATTCGACGCCTACAATTTGTGCAAGCTGCCATTTCACCGAGGCTTTTTGGTGCTCTGTTGGTGACGAAGCACTTGGAGATCAGGCAACCGTGATGGCAGGCGCGACACGCGTGTGATTGGATGGGAGGGGGGGCGCGCATTCACGTGATGGAGCAGAATAGCCCGAGGCTCTGCCCCCGGCCCCACCTTACGTCGTGTCGTCACTAACTCCGTATATGCCCCCGGGTAGGGTGCGTTCCAATGCTCGAAAGTTTACAAACCATGATTAGGCCAACTCTCTTTCTTCATTGGTTTTGTGAATCAAGAGACGCCAACATTCCCCGGAACCCGCCAAAATGACAGACCGTTCAATCCTTTTCTCTCCTGCCCCGTACCACATTCTCTCGTGCGTATTCCAGCTCTAGTCTAGTTGATGATCATACACCTACAGACATGGTCTTTTCGTGTAGTCTACGCATATCGGTGACTGATATTTCATTGTGTATCTAGTTACGGGACGTTGCTGGGCACAACCTTTTTTCAGGTAAGGTCCTCATCACTTGATGCTAGTCTTGCCTACCAACTGACCCCGTAAACATCGCAGTCCTTCATTAATGGGATAGTCGCTTTCAGAGCGCTGCCGAGGCCGCAGTTCTCGCTCCTTCAGCAGAATCTGTTCCCAATCTACTTCTCCATTCAGACCGTGCTCCCGGTCACTCTAGCGTTGACCTGGCCCGGATCCAGGACTGGAGCGTTCGCAACGTCGGCCTCGGGCTTCGTGGGTGTGCTGGATGAGCGGAACCGCTGGGGTGTCCTGGTGCCCATAGCCACCATGTTTGTTACCGGGCTTGCCAACTTGCTCGTGGTGGGCCCTGCGACGACAGGATGCATGCTGGAGAGACGGCAACAGGGTATTTAACCAGCCTTCCCTCCCTTCAGTTGGAATGTCCTACTAAACGGAGCACCTTGCGGGTTATCAGAGAAAAAAGACGGCAAACGCAGCTATGACCCTCCTCCTCACTCAGAGGAGATGAAGGCATTGAATAAGCAGTTTGGTATTCTACACGGCGCCTCATCGCTGTTGAACCTGGGCGGGTTTATCGCCATTGTCGCCTACGGCTTCACCCTTGGCGACCGCATGAACTGAGAGGCACGGCTCGAGCCTCGCAGGCTGGGACTATGAAACGAGGCTAGATTGCTCGAATATGTCTTTAGCACCGATACGCTTCCTCCCCCTCTCCTCCCAAACAATGGGCTTTGCTTGCCTGTCGGCGATTTGTGTTGTAACTTCACCGGGTTTGCCGTATAGCTCCGGCTCCCCATTACCTAATATGAGGTAGCGGGTGAGTTCGTTGTTGATAGTGCCAATGATATTATTAACTGATACAAGACAGACTCCGTGCATGCTGTGCCAAAACTCAACCAAAAAGACTAAGTGAAACGCTGAATCTTCAAAGGGTATCTCCTTGCCATCTGCCTCAACTTCGCCCCTGAACCAACACATCCTTCAGAACGACATATGCTCGAAGCTACGAGCTGGTGGCCAGCTTCTTCGCCCTCGTTGTTTCGAGATTGACCCAGTGGACATCGAGTTCTGTTTTGACTTACAGCCAGAATATAGCAGAGGTCCTCCGCACCACGAGAACATGGAGTCGCTTGGGGATGCGAAAAGACAGCGCAGCTCAGTCAAAATTATTTCCCGCCAAGGTGCCGAATTTCGCTCCTCGCCGCCATCAGCTGCTTCTTAGCCTCCTCGAGCTCTCCCTTGCGGTCCTCCAGCGTCGGCTCGAGCGCCGTCTCCCTCGTCGCGTGCCGCGACTTGTTGAAGTAGTGCCCGAGCGACCACCTGCCCGGCGGTCTTGTGAGCAGCTCATCAATGTCGAAGTGGCCCGACGGCTTGGGGTATTCCCTTAGCAAGGGGTCACGCTGGCGGTCGGGGAGGGTGGAGCCGCCGCGGCCGCGGCCAGAGTCGATGCTCGTGCACGAGGAGAAGGGCGACGTCACGGTGGTCGAGGTTCGGCTGCCGCGCGCCAGGTACAGCCGGCCGTCGCTCAGGTCGGTCGGGGCGGACGAGACGGTGGAGGAGACGGAGCTGCGATGGGAGCGTGGCGTGAACGAGCACGTCTTGGTGCCGGCGGCGGACATGTCCACTGCTGCTGGCGAGGTCGGTGCGCCAGTGTGGTTTGGCGCGTCTTCGTTGCGCTTGGGGGGGTTGTCTCGGCTTTTGATCTTCCTGAGGTACTTGTTTAGAGTACCCAGGGTGAGGGCTTCGTCGTCGGACTCCATATCGGGTATGTTTGTTTCTGGTAACATTTTCTCTGCCGGGAGTTGTCCTCGGGTTTTATTTCTGCAAAGGAAGTAAGACTTGCGTGGAAGTGAGAACAGAATTGCTGGTTCGAGCTGATGAGAGACTAGTATTTATAGAAGAAACCCATGCCCTGTTTTGGGGTTTGTGTGCTATTCTTTCTGGCACATGCACCAGTATGCAGGTGGCAGTGCTTTGAGTTTGACCAAATGTTGTCTGTTTGGGAAATTCTGTAGTATTCAGAAAAACAAGGTGAAGACTAAAAGGTGAGGAGGATGAATATCGCAGATCTCAAGCTTTCTTGGAGAGTCTCGAGTCTTGTAAAGGCCCGGATACTTGGCATATCAGGGGGCTCGATGGTTTTATAATTCCTAGGACTGGCGTTCAAATTGTAACGCGCATGGAGACAGAGATAGCCCTGAACATGTTGGCGCCCGGATATTAGGTGTTTTGCTGTGTATATGCAGTATGTCATACTGGTTTGACTTGTGCGAATGCAAACATAAAGGCGACTGTGGTCAGTTCTGCCTTCTGATGCCACCAAGGTCATGCCTGCTTGACAAAGACGCCATTCCCAATTATTCCCAGATGAGTCCGGAACAGTAATTAGACTAGGTTGGTCTTCTAGTGCACCTACCTGAGTTAGGTAAGCTTCTACTCGAAACCCATAAGTGCAGCTTAAAAGACTAACAGACCGGTACATCTACGTGCATGAATGTTAACAAATGCAAGTGGTGTCAGTTGACATGGCAACGCTCACAAACCACTCTTTCTGAGCATAGCATCTGCCCACATATGCAAACCGCTAGGGTGTAGTAACCGTGACTATATAGAATTGAACAGCAGACCAAAGCTATTTCCTATGTACGCCCCTTTGGTCTCGGCTAGCCGATTCTACGGGGTCCTACATCTCTTACACAGAGCAGCGAGCGTGGCGCCGAAATGTCCCACCTAAAAGGCCGGAATTTGATAGCAAAATGCTCTCATTCACAGTCACGCCTTGATCAAAACACCTAAATATACCCAAACGCAGCAATTCCCTAACTTCCTTCTCGTCTCTTTCCAACGGGTGCCGTAGATAGTGTGCCACCTTCACAAAATATTCACGTAAATAGCTATCCCTGGGCATGTGCGAACGGCGCCAAGTTCACTTTTGCTTCTTCTCGATTCGCTTCGCAAGCTCGCTCGTCTTGATGATATTGGCCCCCTTGGACACAATTGACCCGGGCTCGTATGCTGCACCGAAGGGCACGAACATGCCCACGTGCTTCTGGTATGTCTTATAGTCGGGGTATTTACCAGTCGTGATGAGCTCCGTGAGCCAAGTAGAGCCCTGGAAGAGCATGATCAACGACACGGAGCCGACAGATGCCCAACTGTAGAGCACGTTTGTGCTATAGCAGCTCCACTGGTATAGCATAAACCAGATGGTTTGTTCGGCGGCGAAGTTGGGGTGTCTGCTGTAAGCCCAGAGACCCCGCGTGATAAAGCCCCGTTCGACCTCGGCGTGCGTGTATCCCGGGGGGACCGTGGCTGATGCCTGGTAATGCTTCTTGGCATGCTGGTAATCCCACTGTTGCTGGTCCGCAACCCACTCAAAGGCGACAAGTCCAAGCTGGACGGAAGTAAATACGTAGTCTGCAGTGGATGCTTCCGGCTCGAACTGGAGAGCCAGCAGCATCGGGTATGCGGGGGCGGCGATCAGGTAAAGCAGGACGCTCTGTATGAAGGAAATGAAAACAAAATTGAGGATGTGGAAAGCCCATGCTGGAGCATTTTTGCGGACAATTTCCCTTCGATACGCAGACCAGGTCAGTTATGTGGCACTCTGTGGCGTGAACCAAGGAAGCACGTAGGGACGAGCTGGCAACGGTAAGGTACGCACCATCGATAGTCCTCAGAACCAATTTCATATCCGCCTTTTCTTGCGTAGTTGTAGGTCAGTCGCGCCTAATAGAGCAAGATTACACATCAGCGATGAGCCAAAAAGCTGTTGGGTCGGCTGGAACTTTGACTAACACTCCACACAGCGCTGGTGAAGAGCACGACATCGAGCTTCTGACTGGGCAGGCCGGCCATGCGCGCCCAGAGGTTGAAGTGGGCAATGTAAAAGGTCGGCAGAAGACTCCAGAATCTGTCGACTTGCGAGTAGTTCCTGTTGATTTCAGACGCGACTAAGAAGACGCTTCCAAGAAACAGCGAAAAGGCTAAAGCAGAGATGAACGGATTGGTGTCCATGTAGAGCTCTCGAAAGCTTCCGCCCGACTGAAAGGCGTGCCAGATCTTATCGGGAAGCTCGTAGAGCTGCGGTAGGAAGGGTTCGACGGTCTTGGAGTAGTCAGAGCACTCCTCGAGCGCGTTCAAGGCTGGCAGAGCCATCGTTTGGTGACTCGCTGTTTGTTGGTTGTGGTTCTTTGGAGGGGTTTCCGGTATAGCCGATGCAATTGTGATTTACTTATGGGAATTGTTAGCCCGGAATACAGGCCAGCCAAAGTCAGAAGAAGCTGAATTAAATGCGCAAACGTACTGCCGCCGCGAACAGGGAGGTTTCTGGTAGTTGCCTGCTTTTTTGTGTGGTGTTTTGGTCAAAGAAGATGGTGGTGTTGGAGATGAGATGAGCTCTGCCGACCAAAGCTGGGGCAAACGATGTCCGCGTCATAGGTGCAGGACGTCAGATCTGCACTACGCACTACCCCCGCTAGCCTCCATCCACTACGATAACTGCCACCGATGCCGGTACTGGCAATCGCCCCATATACGGGCGCCGAGCTTGAAGAAATTCACGTTAGAGAAACATCATGCATTTCATCAACTCCGTCGCATCCGGGCACCCAAATGCACAACGCCGCTAGGTGTTCATCTGCTTATCATTGTGGCTTGACCGTTAAAGATCATCTGGCCCACTGGGTAAATCATACGGCCCCGATCTAGTCTAGATCTATCCTTGCATCGACGGGATCTTCTAGATGGGCGGCAGGTTTCCAGATCCGACTCCGCCAACAGTCGAGGACAACGCGGACGCTACCCGCCTTGGGGAAATTGATCAACGTCGTATTCTTTCGGCTGCATGACATTCGGTCCCAGCTTTGTGTTACCCAGAGCTCAAGGGCAGGCGCATCTGTTCGACCTGATAATCGACACCGGCGCAAGAAAATCGAGACTGCTAAACACCCTGCAGCTTGTCATGACTTCATCGGCCTTTGTCGGCCCCAAGTATTGCCGCGTCTCTCTTGGAGAATGACCAAGATACTATGCGTGGCCGAGAAGCCATCCATCTCCAAGGCCGTCGCCGGCCACCTTTCCGGCGGGCAGCTCCAAACAGTCCGTTGAGTGCTCCAGACAAACATCCATCTGTTCTATACTTCTGCTATAGTTACGGCCATGCTCACACTGCTCGCAGCACAACACACGAGTACAGTTCGTCAAGAACTACTCCTTCACGTATGACTTTGGCCCGCCATGGGGTAGTTGCGATGTCACCATGACATGTGTTGCTGGACATTTGACAGAAATCCAGTTCGGTCCAGACTACAAAGACTGGAACTGGCCGACCCCGGATCACCTGTTCAGTGCTCCTGTGCACACCAAAGTTGCAAACGTACGTGCAGTCCTGTCTTCTGGCCGACCACTGATTACATCTTATGCGAATTTGCCCCGGTTCATGTGACACGCGTGATGGTTCACAGAGCTAAACATGCAAATTGCCGCAGGATAAGAAAGAAATTGCCGAAAATATCCAGCGCCAGGCCCGATATGCTCGGGCCCTTTTCATATGGACAGACTGCGATCGTGAGGGCGAACACATTGGCAGCGAGATACGGGAAGAAGCCAGGAAAGGCAAGCCCGGGATCGATGTTAAACGTGCGAGGTTCAGCAACATGGAGAGAGCGTGCGTCTAGTCCGCAAACCAGCAGAGCCTACTTTTTGTTTAGGAACCAGACTCGCGCACGTACTGACGCCAGCTGCTCAAACACAGGCATATCCTACAGGCTTCCAGAAACCTCGTTGACCTCGACGACATGCAGGTTGCTGCCGTGTCAGCGCGCATAGAACTGGATCTTAGAATAGGCTTTGCCTTTACAAGATTTCTAACTATCAACCTGCGCTCCTTGGGCGGTCCGTTCAAGGATCTCGTGTTGAGCTACGGTAAAGATGCTTGCAGTCCTGCAAGCTAGGGCTTCCAATCGTTCGCTGACCAGGTGGTGCCGCTAGGATCCTGTCAGTTTCCCACTCTTGGCTTCGTGGTTGATCGATATTTCCGCGTGAAGAACTTCGTCCCCGAGACTTTTTGGAGCATCAAGCTCACTATCACAAAGGATGGCAAGTCAGGAACCTTTGGCTGGACTCGGGGCCGCCTCTTTGACAGGGCGTCGGTGATTGTGCTCTACGAGCGCTGCCTTGCTGCCAAAACAGCAGCCGTGACAAAGGTGCAAGAAAAGCCAACGAGGAAATGGAAGCCATTGCCATTGACCACAGTTGAGTTGCAGAAGATGGCAACAAGGTTCCTACGGATAAGCGGTCAGCAGGCGATGGAACTCGCCGAGAAGCTTTACCAAAAGGGCTTTATCAGCTACCCTAGAACCGAGACGGATCGCTTTGACAAGGGCATGAACCTGCGCACCCTCGTGCAGAAGCAGACGCAGGACGGCAGATGGGGCTCCTTTGCCCAAGGACTGGTCGACGGAGGCTTCCAACAGCCTCGCGATGGCCGTAATGACGACAAGGCGCACCCTCCCATACACCCTATCACGTACGGTACCAGCGCTGCACTCAGTGAGGTTGGGGCTGATGCAGGGCGTGTGTACGAACTTGTCGTCCGTCGCTTCCTGGCATGCTGCTCAGAGGACGCCAAAGGTATGGCTACGGATATGGATGTCACGTATGGGCCAGAGAAATTTCACGCGCACGGGGTCGTGGTTCTAGAGAGGAATTACCTCGATGTATACCCTTATGAGAACTGGAACAACTCGGCGGAGCTACCACGACTCACAGTGGGCGAGCAGGTCATCCCGACCGAGGCCATGATGACTGAAGGCAAGACACAGGCGCCAAGCTATCTGACAGAGGCCGATTTGATCGCACTGATGGATGCCAATGGGATCGGGACGGACGCCACGATGGCGGAGCACATACAGACTATCCAAACCAGGCAGTACGCCCGGACGACAGAATTGCCAGGACGGGCAGCTCAACAAGGCGATGGGGCTGGTGAGGACGAAGGCGCCGCGCCATCGGGACGAGGAGGACGCGGAGGTCGAGCCCGAGGTCGTGGCCGAGGGGGAAGAGGGGGCGGTGCAACCACCAGCGGCCGTGGTGGTGTGAAGGTCTTTGTCCCGACACAGCTTGGTGTGGCGCTGATTGAGGGGTTTGACCGAATGAACTTTGAGATGAGCCTTGGCAAGCCGTTCCTGAGGCGAGAGATGGAGGCCAAGATGAGAGCGATATGCGAAGGTCGTGCGACAAAGGATGGGGTGCTCGAAGAGAGCCTGCGACAATACCGCCACGTTTACAACCTCTCAGCGGAGAATCTGAATGTTTTGCGACAGGTATGTTGTACCCGAAGGGCGTCGACAACAGCATCACATCGTCGAGCACTATTCCCGGGCCCCTTTGTCCTCTTTCCCGAGCATGCACACTGCAGCCTTTGATTCTGACTGCAGGTTCTCTACTTGGCTACGTTTAGGCATGCAGGCAATATCTATTCGGTTGAGTTGATGGCGGGGTAAGAAAGCACCATGTTGTTGGTGCGCTGCGCCACAATCGACGAGCCGAACTTGGTACCCGAGAACCCGAGAATTCGACACGTATAGGTTACGAATAGAAGACCCCCCAGCTCGCGTGTTCTCGGCGGAAAGACCATGGCCGACGGCTTCTCGTGGTCGTTATGGTTTGGCAAGTCCTGTCTATTAAGCGCAGTTGGTGACGATCAGCCCCGCCTGGATAGTAGCGGGATCGTTTTCATATGTGTATCACGAGGCAAGTCTACAAGGAAGGAACCTGCGAGTAAAGTCTGATGGGTTGATGCGTGCTCGATAATGGTCGATTATTGGCACGATGATTTTGCGCCGTTGTGAAGAGTGCTTGTGGGATTGCGGGCCAGACCACGCAACTTTGGGGATGGGCTCCGCAGTCATGTTGCTTGTGAAACTCGTTTTCATGGTCTGACGTCCCAGCGAAAGAGATTTTATAAAAGAAGACATCCAAGTTCGAGAGGATTTCCAGCCAGTCGCTGAAGACCGTGATTGAACATTGACGCAGTGGACGACACAAAACCCCCGTGGGCGGGTCATCCCACACATCCCGCAATGATTTACGACAAGGGAGTGGGAATGCCGGGGAGCGGGGCGATGATCTCCAAACCGACACAGACAGACACACAGCCAGCTGCTGTGTGTGCGCGCGCGCCGAGGGAAGGACTCCAGTCATGCGCATGTCGCGAAGTTGGTTTCGAACGTTACGGGCCGTGGCAGGGAGACTTTTCTGTTCGTCGTCCCCCCCCCCCCCCCCCC
>JASAOQ010001298.1:978-16827 GCA_031306065.1 Pseudopyricularia cyperi | reverse complement strand
GCTGCTGCTGCTGCTGCCGCTGCTGCTGCTGCTGCCGGTGATGGCGACGCTCTGGGACCGGGGGAGGGTGGCGGATCTCCTCTGTGGTTTTTGATGCGAGTGTCACCATGCTCCTGGGCTGGCGGAGGGCGGCGAACCCGGCGTGGTGTTTTTGCGGCGGTAGAGCTGCGTTCTGGGGGTGAATTTGTTGATGCGGCAGCGCTGTGGTGGTTTCGGGTTTCTGTTGCTGGTTTGAAGGGTTGCTCTTTGGTATGATGGAGCGCAGGGTCTGTCTGAATTTGGAGAAGAAACTCGGCTCTTTATCTTGCTCGATGCCAACCGTTTGCTGAGCGAGGTTGTTGGATGGAGATACACTGGCTGTTCTTACTTTGAGCGGGATTTTTGGTTGGCCAGCTTCGACAGCTCCGACATCAGTCTTGGCTTTTGCCAGCATCATCTCCCACTCGAGCCGCTGCTGCTCCTTGATCTTGAGCCGTTTCCTTTCGTTCTCCGCCCTCTCCTCGGCCGCTTTTCTCGTGCTCTCCGTCAGCAGCAGCTGCCGTCTGTCCATCGACCTGTCCAGGGTCCTTGGCGTGGTCACCAGGCTGCTCGCAGCCGTCTTCCCCTGCTTGGTCGGGGTGGTGCCGCCGCGACCGCCGCCTGCCGAGCTGACGCGCGGAGGGGCAAACATGTCAATCACATGCTGCGGGACGGTCTGGGAGTGAAGAGGATTGATCACACCGCATGTCTTTGTGCGGGGCACGGGCGACCGACCGGGCACCCGTTGTCGACGAGGGGTCGTTTGAAGATCCGACAGCCGTCCCGGCGACGAGGCCGAGCTCGTGATGGAGACCCGTCCTGGACTCGGTGCTGCCCCGCCTCCCGCAGCCGCCGAGCGGTGTACCTGCTCGGCGTAGAGCAGCCTTCTGGCGTGGTTGAGCTGGGCCCTCTGTCGGACGCTGTGCAGGTGCGACAGGCTGTCGTACGTCTCCCCGCTGCTGTTCGTGGCGCCGCTCCGCTCCTCGGCCGGGGTCTTGGAGATTGTATGGGTGGGAGTCGCGGGCGGATGGAGCAGGCCAAACGGGACCGTGTAGGGCTCCTCGAGGGCGTGGCAGGGAGGTGGGCTGTAGCAGGGCGTCTCGGGAGGGGTATCCACCTCGATTATGGGCGGGTGCTGCGACGGGAGCTTGGTGGGTGAGGACCTGCCTCTGATGGACTCGCTGGAGTAGCGCTCGTGGCCTGGCAGGCGTCTGCTGGGCTGCGGGATTCTTGAGGGGGACTCGTGGCGCTGCGGCGTGTTTCCGGCAGCATCCTCAAGCGAATACAAGGATGAGGTCGGCCGAGGGGCGGAGACGCATTGGGACATGGTCGATCTGCCATTTGCCGCGCCGGGTTTGCGGTTCCTGAATGGGTCAAAGGGCTGCGGGAGCTTGCTGGGATGTCTCCTAGCACGGCGGTCCTCGTCGTCGCTGACCTCGTCGCGGACGGAGCCCGGGATCGGACTGAGGCTGATCTCGTACGACGGTCGGCGCGGATCACGCACAGGCCTGACCGGGGCTCGGTCGAGCGAGGGCAGCGCAGGTTTGCTTGGCGGTTGCGGACGGGACGAGGATCGGACCGGCAGAGGAGGAGCGGCGCTGGAAGATGCCTCGGGCGGAGGTGGCGGCGGCGGCAGCGGCGCGACATGTCGGGGTTCGGGGGCTCTCTAGACCGCCTGGACCGTGATCAGTTGCTGCTCCAACGAAGCCTTGGGAGGCGGCGGGGCGAGGGCCGAGGGCGCGGGCGTCTTGGGAGACGGCTGGAACAGAGGCGACGAGGCCTCTGTCGCGATGGTCGCGTCGTCCAACATCACCATCTCCAGCTGCGCCTCCCACCTCCTTGCCGCGGTCCTGGCGGCCGCCTTGGCGATCTGCTCGCGCCTGACGGTGTCGGCGGCGAGCGAGGCGTGCGGGGTCTTGGGGTTGTCGAAGAGGTCCTGGACCGAGGTGATGTCGGCGGGGACATGGTGGCTGTATTGCTGGTAGTCGGGGGCGGCGCTGTGGGACTTGCCGCGGAAGGCGGGCTCCGAGGTCATCTTCCGCACGGTCCGGAGCGGGCGCGGCCACAGCGGCCTAGCGCTACTGCTGCTACGCTTGGGTGTGACCGAGGGCAGCCTGTTGAGGAAGCCCCTGGAGCGCTTGTCCTTCTCGGGCTTGGGGGCTGCTTCATTGTGCTTCTGGTGCTGGCGCTGTTGCTGCTGGCGAAGGGCGGGATGGACCTCGAGCGAGGATGAAGGGTGGGTGGGGACAGAAAAGAAACTTGTGCGCGAGGAGGACGTGACCGTAGTGCCCGAAGACGAAAAGGACTCCTCATGGTCTCTTCGGCGGGACATGTCTTTGTTGTTGTTGTTGTTGTTGTTGTTGTTGTGGTGGTGGTGGTGGTGGTGGTGCGCATGCATGCGTGGTGTTTGTGGAAAGTAAGAGTAGAAACGCGGTTGAGAAGGAAGGCAGTCGCGACAGCAGGATTCGACGCGCTGCGGCCCACTTTGCTCGAGTCTTTTGTTTGATCTTTTGTACAGGTTCATCTTTAAGTGATGAAAAGGTTCGTCTTCAAGTGATGGCAAGGTGAAGGAAAAGGTGACGGGGAAAGTGAGTGGAAAGTCAGGCAACGGTTGACTTCGACATCAGATGAGGATGCGTACCGCCATGTCTTTTGTATGTCGTCGGCGACCAAACGCTCCTACAATGCTTTGACATGCTCAACGTCACCATGAAACATTGTTTGCTTTTGTTTGAAACACGGTGAATCAACTGCCAATGTCCTGGTTTCTGGACTTTGGCCGGATGCCGGAGTTCGAGTTATACGTTCAAAGGCTCCCGCCAGCTTTGCCGGCCAGAGACGATGCGAATGCCGGTCCTTGATGGTGTGTATGACACGGCACTATGCAACCATTAATCGCAAAGGTGAATCCTGACACGAACAGCAAACTTGTTTCTCACATGCGTCCAAAATGTGTCTCACATTTGACCATGGTGGTAGATAAAAGAAAGGGATCCAAGCTATCAACGATTGCAGTGGTATCTCAAGGTAAAAAGAACCAATATCAGAACCTGGAAGCAGATGGAAAAAAGAAAGACCCGGCCAAACTCCCATTCCCAATGCTCCAGCACATGCAGCCCAGCCATGCCATACAACAGAGAGAGAAAACAAAGCAACAAGATGAAGTGGTTTTGCTGGAAACCAGAGAGACTACCTGGGTCTCGAGAATCATGATGGCGGTACTTGCCGCCTAACCGGCCCTGCCTGAAATACCCCGTCGTCGTCATTTAGACGCGCAGGTGCACCGGACGCCGGCGCATAAACTCGGCCCTCCGGGTGACGCTCGAGTTGCCCGAGCTGCTCGGGGTGCTTGGGGTGCTCGAGTTGCCCGAGCTGCTTGGGGTGCTTGGGGTGCTTGGGGCGCTCGGTGTGCTCGAATTGCCGGGAGCCGGAGCGGACGGGGCCGGGGTCGCCGCGCCGTCGCCATTCTTCTTGCCCTTGCCCTTGAACAAGTTCTTGATGGTGTCGATGCCGTCCTTGATGCCGTCAATGATTTTGGTAAGCTGGCTCTGGGAGCCATCTGTGCCGCCGCTGCTGTTGCTGTCTCCGAAGCTCTTGATGACGTCAATGCCCGTCTTGACGCTGTCGATGATGTCGGTCAGGCCGAACGGCTGGGGCTGGGGCGTACGCCTGTCGAGCAGCACCGCGGCCTTGCTGTTCATGCGGCGGAACTTGACGGTACCGTTGCCGCCGGCGTTGCTGTCCCCTGAGTCCGTGGCCGGGCCTGCGGGCGCGGGCGCGGGATCCTCCTTGTCGCCATCGAAGATACCCTTGATCTTGTCGATGCCCTTCTTGATGCCGTTGACGACATCGTCAAAGCTCAGAGGCTCGGGTGCAGGCGCAGGATTCCGCGCTGAGATGGTGGCGACCTGGTTGGTGTCGTGGTTGAGGGGCGTGGCCAGGGCGGTACCGGTGGCCATGAGGCCGACGGCAGCGGTGATGAGAGTTTGAGGGCGCATTTTGGCAGGATTTGTTTACTGAGCCGAAAAAGAAAATGAAGCAAGACAAAGTCAATGGCAAAAATGCACAAAAACAAACAAAGAGGAGATACAAAGGAAAAAAAGAAAAGAAAAGAAAAGTCGACACTAGGAAAAGGTTGTTCAGTGAAGGTGAGGATGAGGATGAGAGAAAACAAGCGGCAACTCGAGGTGAACCATCATCTCCATATATACAAAATATTTCCCGACCAGTCAAACAAACTTCCTTTTAGTTTCTCTCCTGTAGTTTCTCTGCCGAGTGTCACATCTGCATTGACCAGAGTTCGGATGAAGAACCTTGAGGGACTTCCGAGGCGTCGTGGCCCGGAGCCCCGGCTCGTCTGGCTCGGCTAATTCCAAGTTCCCCATTCTCGGCCGGGACGGCAGTGTTTCTTCCGGTGGCCGACCCTAGTCTAGTGCAGAGCGGGTAGTGGGCAAACTGAGTGCACCAAGATGCAATACTCGTACGTCAGTTCAAAAGTGATGCTATCGCCAGTAGAAAGAAGCGGGAGGGAGCTCGTGCAAGATCCACAGCACGGGGGAGGCAACATGGATCGCATGATGATGCTCCAC
This sequence comes from Pseudopyricularia cyperi, assembly GCA_031306065.1. Classification (NCBI taxonomy): domain Eukaryota; kingdom Fungi; phylum Ascomycota; class Sordariomycetes; order Magnaporthales; family Pyriculariaceae; genus Pseudopyricularia; species Pseudopyricularia cyperi. The sequence continues at coordinate 12,220 of JASAOQ010001298.1, read as the reverse complement.
CGTAAAAGGGTATTATTAGAGTGCCGACAGGCTTTAAATCAGGGGTACAGAGCCTCAGCCCACCCTTGTATTATCGACGTCGCTCCGCATCGCATCTGCCGAGTCTTGATAACCGAAAAATAGATGGAGTGCCAGGGGCCAGTGGTGATGGAATGGGGTGGATGTGATCGCGTTCGGTGCTCCCTCCGTGGCGAAGCGATCTTCAGGAGGTGGTCCTCCTGAACCGTTCCCTAGTCTAGACTGTTGTGGGAATGTGCCCCCTATGTTTGATGCATGTTTATCTAAGTAGGATTGACAATGGATTCAGGGGCAAGAGAGGATGTACGATGTATAAGAGCGAAAAAAAACAAAAAGAACAAGTCGGTTTGTTGCCATGGCCGAAGAGCATGATGCAGTGATTCAGCCCGCGCATCACCAACCAAACTCTACAACCTCATGCTGCCATTCACTCAGACCCAGTCATAATCAAGCCCAAATGCGCGCGGTTGTAAGCTGCTTTCTTGTGAGCAAGTCGCAAAGCATCAAGTACAAAGCCGGGTTCCAATGTCGCGCCAAATTCTGTATTTTCCTCATGAACCAAAACAAAAAGCATACAAGAAACCAAGCCATCAAGAGAAACAGTCACATAAAACGCCCAAAAAAGTAAAAACAATAAAAGAAACAGCTTCACTCAAAAAAGACATAAAATGCACCTCTCCATCGTAGCACTCCCGGCCCTCGCCGCCACCGCCCTGGCATCCGTCCTCCCCCTGCACCGCATCACGGCGCCATCCTCCAGCGGCTTCGCCCTCCGCTCGGGCGACGTGACCTACTACCACCCGGCCCTGGGCGCCTGCGGCCAGACCCACGGCGACGGCGACATGGTCGGCTCCCTGCCCCAGGCCTTCTTCGACCTGCACACCCCCGCCGGCGGCAACCCGAACCTCAACACGCTCTGCGGCTCCACCGTCCGCGTCCACCGCGGCGACAGGCACGTCGACGTTGCCGTCGTGGACCGCTGCGTGGGCTGCGTAGGGGGCGACATCGACATAAGCATCGGCGCGTTCCAGCGCATCGCCGACGTCGGGGAGGGACGCGTCGCGGGTTCGTGGGAGCTGGTTTGATAGGGGAGGGGGGTTTTGGCTCTGCTGTGCTGAAAGCCAGGGGCCCAAGGGGATCGATCAGATCCTGATCTGATAAGATTGAAAATGGCCTGGTCCCCCCTTTTTTTGTTAGGGCGAAAGATGGGGAATGCTAGATAAGATCTTCAGAGATCGGTGAGTATAATAGCGTCGGAAAAAAGAAAAAAAAAGAAAAAAATCAAGAAATCCTCGCAAACATCCGTGTGAGGGAAGATCGACGCGACAATAATGCCTCCACTACCGCATGTTGTTGTATAATAGCCCGATCTGGAAATAGTGTATCTGACCTAACTATAGTAAAAGTCAAGATTCCCACTTAATAACGTCAACGTCCGACCTCACATAACGTGCCCACTCAAAGTGCTGCTTGAAACAGGATTTCTTCAAGTAGTTTTAATCTCCGGGCGTTGTTTTCCGCTCGACGGGCTTGCGCCGGCGTGCGTCTGATGTTCTGTTGACGTCTTGTCCGTCTGTTGAGTATGAAATCGACTGCCCGTGCACTGTATTTACCTATACTCTGGGACTAGTCTGCGAGAACGCCACCACAATCACGGCCCTTTCCACCCGACCTTCTTTCATTGTTCTCCCATTCTCCATTATTTGCCCATTCTTATTTTTCGCTGTAGAATTTCAGGTACAAACTTGGTTTGCTTCCCCTTGTCATCATAATTTATGCATTAAACAACAGGATCTCCCTTTGCCTCTTTCGACTGCACCAAAAGCATGCGACCTCTCCGCCTGCTCAGCGCCCTCGCCGCGCCGGCCGCGGCCACCTTCCCTAACGGGCCCTTCACCACCTCCGGCCGGTGGATCACGGGCTCCGACGGCGCAAACATCAACCTGGCGGGCATCAACTGGCCCGCCGCCGGCGAGGCCATGATCCCCGAGGGCCTGCAGTACCAGTCCGCATCCGCTATCGCGGCCCGCATCCGGAGCCTGGGCATGAACGTCGTGCGGCTGACGTTTGCGACCGAGATGGTGGACCAGATCTTTGACGGCGGCAGCGTCGACGTCCCCGTCAGCCAGGCGCTGGTGGACGCGCTGGGGCGCGATAACGGGACGGTCGTCTGGGCCTCGGTGAGGCGGAACAACCCGGGCTTTGATGAAGGGACTACTAGGTTGCAAGTAGGTTCTGATGCTTTGATGAGAGAAATCGGAGAAGTTGGCCATCCTCTACCTGGTGGTATACATGCTGATGGGCCCGGCTCTGCGTATTGTGAAGGCGTTCGACGCAGTCGTTTCTGAGCTGGCAAAACAGGAAATATACGTGATCCTCGATAACCACGTCTCCAAAGCCAAGTGGTGCTGCACGCCCCTGGACGGCAACTCGTGGTGGGGAGACACGTACTTTTCGACCGCCAACTGGACCCGCGGTCTATCGTTTATGGCGCAGCACGTAAGCATCTAATCGCATTAATCCAAAAGCTGGTCGCACAAACAACAAGCTTCTGACTTTTGACATGCATGCAATCCCGGCCATCCCCTCAAGGCCAAGCAATGGCCCAACCTGCTAGCCATCTCTCTCCGCAACGAGCTCCGCCAGCCCTTCACCAACGTTACCCTCTACCAGCAGTCCTACAACTGGGAGACCTGGTACGCCCGCACTCGCGAGGGCGCCGCCGCCATTCACGCCGCGAACCCGGACCCGCTCGTGGTCCTCTCGGGTCTCGACTCGGACACGACGCTGCAGCCCGTCGTCGATGGCTCGGGCCTCACGCCCAGCACGGCCACGTTCCGCCCGGCCGACTATTTTGACAACGCGGACCGCAAGCTCGTGCTCGAGCTGCACAGCTACGCCAACATCGTCAACCAGGGCCTGGCGCGGAACTGCACGGCGCTGAGGGCAGATTTGCTGCGGGGCGGGTGGAGCGGCGTGGCGGCGGCGGCGTCGTCAGCGTCCGACTCCGGCGGCAAAAACAGGCTGCCGACGCTCATGACCGAGTTCGGCTGGCCACAGACGGGCGACGACTGGGACGGGGTGTACGCCAAGTGCGTTCAGGGCTTCCTGAAGGATGACGTGCGCGCGGGTTGGATGATCTGGGCCGTGTCGGGGAGCTACTACGTCCGCGAGGGAACGCAGGACTACGACGAGCCCTGGGGCATCCTGAACCACGACTGGTCGGACTGGAGGTCCAAGGAGAATGTCGAGGGCGCGTTGAGGGCGCTGGTTAATGCTACGCTGTCTGTTGTCAGGAGCGACGATCCGGCTGCTGGTGATGGCGGCGGCGGGAAGGACTCAGGCCAGAAGAACGCCGCAATGGCCAGGGGCCTGGATCTGGGGTGGTTACTTTCTGTTGCTGTGACCAGTGTGTCTGTGGCTATGGTGCTGTAGTTAACGCGGGGAGGTGTTGGAATGACTTGTATGAATGTAATTCATGGAAACAAAGGACAGCAGCATGACGTATGATGCAAGAGGTTGACTACCTAGGTACCTAGGAGTAGTCTACGACGTAGGCTAGATGTTCGACATGAGCAAAGTTGCGCACAGTACAAAGGCTACTGTCGAGTATAGCAACAAACACTGTACTCAAAGCTGTCAAAGCTTGGTAGAACGCGTCTACGCGTTCACCCGAAAAAGTCAAACTTTTCACCGCCTTTTACTTTCTGCCCGCCCAACGCTACCTCCCCTCTACTATTCACGCCTCAATCAATCGTGCACACCTACCCTTCACCTTCTCTTCAGCTTCTATCAAAACCAACGACTTTCTCACTCCAACCATCAAGAAATCCAGACCCAGGGCAACGGGAGCGCACTTGATGTCAAGGCAGTCCAGTACAGCGACATCCGTGCGCGCGCTCCTCTAAATGGGGACTGAAGTAAGCAAGCAGTCAGGCGCTGACGCCGGCGACACCTTCAGATCGCGATCACGCGAATCTACCCCACCCATTGGCACCGGCCGATACGCCGACGAGGGCCTCATCAAGGAGGAGGTTTCTGTCACTGACGCCGGTCCCGCCTCGAGCCTGGAAGTCCAAGACCCGGGCGGCACGCAGTGGAATCCTATTAACGGCGAGCTACCTCCCAGCCGCGATCCGTTTGCCTCTAGACTACCACCCGCGTCAGATCCCGAGTTCGGCAACCACCTGCCTACGCTGAGTAGCCCGAACAGGGTGCGCCCACCCTCGCCACCCCCTGCATCCGAGCCTTTGGATGCCGGAATGGCCGCGCGACTGGATAGCCCGCCACCCACGGAGCCACTGAAAGCGGCCAAGAAGAGCAAGAAGTCTCGCAAGTCCAGGGGGTCGATCGTGGCGTCCGAAGACGACCTCGGCTCTGCGCCAGCGAACTTGCACTCCACGGACGCCTCCATCGACACCGACAGTGTCCAGTCGACGCCGTCTGCTCTGACAAAGGCCGCACGCAAGGCTCTCAAGAGACAACGTAAAGAGGCACGCCGGGCCGCCCGGGCAGCTGGCGACATGTCCGACCTGATGGATGAGCGGCACTCGAGCATGCTGAGCCCTGATTTCAGCACCCCTGCGCATCTGTCCATGCCGCCTCCACCACTCCCGCAGGGCGTGCCTTCCACACCCACAGCGCAGACTGATGGAAAGCTGTACGAAGCGTCCAACATGAGCGACCTCGCATATTCGGGCAACGGAGAGCACGGCATAGACCAGGAGCAACCCGTCAATGGGGAAGAATTGGAAAACTACTTCGCCCAAGAGACACACGAAGTCGGGCCTTCACGAAAGCGCAAGGCATCCGATAGCACCGGCAAGTCGCGTCGCAAGAAGAAGTCCAAGTCTACCAAAACAATCGAGACTGGCAGCGATGGACTGGCGACCGAGCAGGCTGTCGAGGTTGACAGCGAAATGGCAGACGCACCACAGGAGCAACCGCTACTGACACTGGCAGAGCTTCAGCACGACCTCGACCATGGTCTACCGCATCACTCGAACATAAACAACCCTATCTCGGATTTATCTAATGGAGCAATTCAGGCGATGGTTGCTGGCTCGCAGTATGACCCGAACCTTGCCCTGGACCCGTCACTGGCGGCCCTGGAGTCGAACCACTATGTCGCGCAGGCTGCACAGGAGGCTGCCGATGCTCTAACCGCTGACTCGGCCATATCACCGCAACGGCAACGAACCCGAACCTCGAACAAGAACCGAAGGCCGACCCCAGAACCAGACTCTTTCGATGCAGACGTCAATTTTGACCAGCAAGCACTCAGCAGCAATTTTGACCCAGATCACCAGCCTGATGACAATGCGGACCAGACAGGCGAGCTGACAAGGCAGAACGGGTTGCATGAGGTAGACGAGGCCCCTCCACAAACGGTACACTCGGGCCCTCACTCTGTTGGTAGACGCAAGAGCAAGATATCTTATCTTGATCGTCCGGCTCGACAGGTAGAGCCAGCCAGTGCCCTTGCCGAAATTCCCGGAGAAGAGGCTGCTTCTCCAGCCGCGCGAACACGAGCGCAGCAGGCGTCCAAGAGGAAGCCCCGGACTAAGGCTGACTCAGGCGAGAGTTCGTCCAAGGGTGGAAGCGCAAAAAAGGTCAAGGATCAGAAGGCATGGGACAAGGGGACACTCAGCGCGGAAGAGAATGCAAAGATCAAGGAAGCTGTCGAGGAGTTCCGCGTCGAGCAGCAAATGTCGCAGTTTGAGGTCAACGAGCTGATACACGAAGACCCGAGCCGCAAAGGCACAGAGAAGCACAAGATATTCTGGGAAATGGTACACGCCGCCTTGCCCAGGAGACCGCCGCGGATTGTCAACTACCGCACTAGGAAGCTTTTCCACAACTTTATCGGGCGACAAGTTTTCACCAAGGAGGAGGACGACGAGCTCCGCCGCTTGGTCGAACTCAAAGGACCCAGGTGGTCTGAGATTGGCGCCCTGATTAATCGTAGCCCGCTCGATATCCGCGACCGCTGGAGGAACTACACAGTGTGCGGCGATAACAAAAAGGCGGATTTCTGGAGCCAGGAGGAAGAGGAAAAGTTGGTCGATCTCGTCATTGATGCCATTGACAGCATCAAAAACTCCAGACAACACGGCAACCATGACGACAGCGCCGAAGCCGCCGAGCGTGACATCTCGTGGGAGCGCATCAGTCAGGAAATGCAGCGCACACGGTCTGCCAAGCAGTGTCGCGAAAAATGGTTCCTACTTCGTGAACGTCAACGCGTTGGTACTGATGGCGTCGCCAAGAAAGGCGGCGACCGCATTTCCGAAGTCCTAGAGAAGACTCGAGTGGACCTGCGAAAGATGACACCCGAGGACAAGCTTCGACTCATCCAGGCAGTGCGTAAGACGGACTCTGAGATGGACGACAAGATTGTCTGGAGCAAGCTCGGGGACAGCAAGCTTCGCAAGCAGTGGAACCGGAACACCCTTCGAATCATGTGGGCTCGCCTGCGACAGACGGTCGAAGGTCAGGAGTCGATGAGCACGAGCGCTGTGGCGGATGTTTTGATTGAACAGTACAAGCAAGACAACGTACTGGTTGAGTTGGGAGATAGTGACGTCGACCTTGATGCCGAGGTCTCTTTGCTTGACGTCGCTCCTTCTGCAAGGAAGACGTACCGCACTCCGCGAATTGGCGCACCAAAGAACCAATTCGAGGCACAGAAGCTGGGCACTGCATCCTCAAATGCCGCCACACCCGGCCGGAAACCCAAGGGCAAGGGCAAGCAGGCCAGCGACGGAGCAGTTGAGGCCGCCGAAGGCGATCAGGGTTCCGCGCCTGCGTCGAAGCGGGCCAGAGGTTCCAAGTCGAAAGATGCCCAGAGCAATGGCAGACGCCGAAGCGCCCCTGATAGAGCCGAGACCCCAGGGAGATTCAAAAGCGCGCAATATGTCAATGAAGAGGATGACCTTGACGACAACGTGGCACGATCGGCCTCCCCCGAAGTGCCGGCCTCGCCTGATAGGTCACAACTCCAACCAACCGACGAGGCTCCCAACGTGGAAAGCCATTTTACCACTGTTGACACTGTTGACTCCCAAGAATTCGCCGAGAACGAGGATCGCATGGAAACCGCCGAGAACGAGGATCACCTGGAAACAGAGAGCATTGATTTGGCGCAGCCGGATCGGTCGAAAAGCGGCTCGAGGATCGGCAGCCCAGTAATCGACAACGACGAACAAGTGGTTGAGGATGTGGAGGATGAGGTAGCTCCTCGTGCCGATTCGATACAGTCTGACACGTCGTCCGTCTTTGCTGCAAGCAAGTTCAAGAAGCGCAAGACCAAGGCTTCGGCGGCCTCGTCGAGTCTTAGAAAGATGCGGACACCACGGACGCCGTTCTCGGTCGAGCAGAACAAGATGGACCTGAGTGTTTACGACGACATCGAGAGCGCCCATGGCGAGTCATCGCAGCTCAACAGCAATGGCTTTGACGACACTGGAATCATGAGTACGCAGGATGAGGAGGCGCATCGGAGACAGATGGGGCTGGTTGAGGACGAGTTCTCTGCGCGATCTGCCGAGACTGAGGATGATGACGAGGCGGAGCGGAGGAGGCTGGCACAGCTGAGCGACGAGGACTCGGACATGGAGGACATTCCAGCTGAGCTTCCCAGGATAGCGGGAGTAGAGTATTAATTTACCGGATAGTGGTTTGAATGCCTGAGGTCGGCAGGAAACCTTGTTTTGTCTTGGTGGTGTCTGCGTTAGGTTCCGGGAAAGTGTGGCTTATCCGGTGGCTTTTCTTGGTATGCATTTACACGGATGGCCTACGTTTGCCTTCCACAGTCTTCATCTCTCTATCATGAATTTACCTGCTTGTTGAAAGCTTTTCTTCGGATGGCTAATGGTTGCCTTTGGGGATTTGGAGTTGGTATTGTCTTGTTATTTGTAGAGGGTGGCTTCGGGGGGACATCGGTACACGACAAGTTTTGGCGCCGTGTATTCTCAGAAAATACCAACACTCTGGTTGAAAAACACAAAGAGATGACTTTTTGGAAACACCGGGCTGTTGTTTTCACGAAACGTTCGGAGTTACTGACGGTCAAGTCTGCGACACATGAGGCATAGGAGCGGGGGGGAAGACGGACACGAATTAATAGCTGGTTCAGTGACCGCTACCCCGTTCGTTGACGAATCGCAGTGAGGTTATACAGTTGCAGTCAGGAATCATCACATCATCACTGACGTTGGAGACCTTTTGCCATTTTCACAGCCAACAACATACTGTGTTCCTAGAGGATATATAAGAGAAGTTAATAATGACCAACGTCCACATCGCCCTCTTTGCCTTTAAGCCGCAAGTGCCGGCCGACGAGATTCAAAGCGTGAGTTATCTGGGCTTGGAGTAGCCGGGCCTCGGCGAAGGAGTGTCGTGTCCACCCCCTAACAGATCTGCCAGAGAATCCCGACGCTCAGGGACGAGTGCGTCCATCCGATCGACGAACGAGCCGTACATAAAATCTTTGACCGGGGGTATCAACACCCGAGAGACGCTGAGTGTGGATTTTTTCTTTTTTCTTTTCCTTTCAGCCACCTGGAATACCTCTCAGCTTTATATGACTGTCGATTTGATGGTCAGACGGTTTGGTTTGTGTACAGGTCCCGAAGCGTACCCGGGTTGCGGGGTTTTAGCGATGGGTTAGGGTGCTTGCCGTTACGTCATAGGTACCGGGCACCCCCTTCAGCGCCCCAGTAAACAGATGGCATCGTCGCGCACAATAGCTGTAAGCAAGCCCCTTCACCGTACGGGATTTGCAAAATGCGTTCTAATTTTGAGCTGCAAATATGATTTGATTGTACAGTTATTCAATCAGTCAGTCGCACCGTTGGGCATGGCTTTCATCATCTTCTCCCGTTTGAACTGCCATCTCTCGCATCCATCTCGAATCGAATCATGTGTGGGGCATAGCATCATCATCACGCCCCACCTGCCGTACGAGGGACAGTACCGAGGCGGCGCCGCGGGCTTGGGCTGAAAGAAAGCCTGACAATCAATCATCAATCAATCAATCGCGGCTTCAACTCCCTCCCTCCCCCTTCCCACCACGTCTGGCATTTCATCCAGAGCTTCTCCATACCAAAAGAGTCCATTTTGGATTTGATCAGCGTTAATTTTTGCATCAGTCTCAAACCTCACCTGTTGACTCCTGTCTCTTGTAAACAAACACCAAATACCTACTCCCCACTGTCATCATCACGATCCGCACATCGAAAGGCGTCGACTACTACCTTTGCTTTGACCGCAGAGACAGACCGTAACTCCAGCTCAATTGGCGCAGCAATCACTACTTAGCCATGGAGGCCACCAAGATGCAGCAGCCGTCGCAAGCGACACATCCCGTCTTTATCAACATCCCGCAGCCGACATCGAATCCAGACACGCCCTCTGACATGCCGTAAGTCTTGTCCCTCGGACCACCTTTGCACGCGACGTGTCTTAACCATCCCCAAGTGGCACACCCACCAGCACAACAACGTCCCTATCCGCCCTCTCCACCACCGCAATCAAAGACGGCCACCGCGGCCACGCTCAACACAACGGACCCCACCGAGGACACCAATCGCAAGCCTCGACAAATAGCCTCGAGGCCGAGCGCGCCGACCGCATCTCCCGCCTAGCCGGCCTTTCCAACCTCACAACGCTGCGTGCCGGCCAGCAACCGAATACCCAGACGACGCCCGTCTCGGCGTCGGCGCAGAACCCGCCCGCCGCGCCAGCTTACTTTGACGCCAACGGCCAGCCCGTCGCCTCGACCAAGATGAGCACCGTCGGCACGGCCTCGGCAACGTCGAGCGGGGACGGGCGCACGCTCGATGGCGGCGACCGCGAGATGATGGACGACATGGAGGACGAGGATATGCGCAGCCTCGACACCAACTTCCGCACCACCGACTCTGCCAGCGTGGGATGCCCGCGCAGCGCCATGGACGGCGGCGTCGGCGGCGTCGGCGGAGTCGGCGGTGGCGCCCGGAGCGAGGCGCCCGACCCCACGGACGAGGACCTCGCCACGCGCTCCGTCGGCGGCTTCGACGACCGCATGAGCGATGACGGCAACGCAAGCTTGGTTGGGTTCGGCGAGGGCGCCGGCAGCACCGTGAGCGGACCCATCTACCAGCGCAGGCCGGTGCCGGGCACCAGCTCGGCGGGCGCCATGGCTTTCGCGCGCTGGCAGCTCGAGCGCAGCAGCTCGGCAATCAGCGACACCAGCGCGGCCGGTGGCATGGCCGGCTCGACCACGGCGACGGCCGGGTCCGGATCCACGACGGGCCCCGCCGGCAGGAGAGACACGGCCAGGCAGGTCGCCTTTCCGGACAGCGCCGGAGGCGACATGGCAGTCGATGGGTCGGCTGCGCAGGAGCAGGGGGATGCGAGGATGGACGCCGCGCCGGGGGCCGAACAAGACGACTTTTATGTGGGTACGTCGACGCGCAGTCCAATGGCTGGCTCGCAGGCGCAGCACGCGGACCTGTCGTACCGGTCACAAAATCCGACGCAAGCACAACAACCGACGTCGCCGGCGACGCGAGAAGCTACCGAGCGCATTTTTCAACGGCTAGACGAGGGAGAAGCTCGAGGCGGCGGCGGCGGCAGTGGTGGTGGTGGTGGTGGTGGTGGTCCGGTTTTGGGACCTGCTGGAGCCTCTGGCGACCGGCTGGGCCAGTTTTATTTTGAAAAGTGATGATTTGCAGTCATGGATTCTCCCACGGGGGACATGGAGTCATTCCTATGCCCTAGTTCCTATCAATTTCCTGTTTTCGCGATGTGGCCTCATGGATGATGTCTCGCATTCGTGTATTTCCATTGTTATACCAGACTGGAGGATTTGTAACCTAGAACCTGGTTATTATTTCTTGTCTTTTGCCTTTTTCGAGAGGTTTGATCGCTCTGCGGTTTTTTTTGTCAAAATTTTATTTCTATTACTCTGGCCATTGTATTCCTATCGCGTCCAGTCGCAAGCCTATAGGCGCTACTGAGAAGACCCTGCTCACTGAGACAAAACTCGTCTCGCAATTTTTTTCGTCTCTTTTTTTTATTATTTTTTTATTCAGGACTACAGATGGACTTGGAGAAAATGGCGTCTCCATGCGGAGAGCTGGGTTCTTCCTCGGGCGTGGAACATATGGGACGCAGGATACACACTCCACGTGGGATGGTGACACTACTCTGCCTTGTACGAACAGGCGCTGTTGACGAG
>JASAOQ010001296.1:0-23862 GCA_031306065.1 Pseudopyricularia cyperi | reverse complement strand
GGTCGTTGCAGCCCTGCTGTCTTTTGCTTTATTCTCACGGGGGTTTTTTTCTTCTTGTTTATCCGACCTTGCAGCGCCTAGTAATGGTAGATATCCGAGATTGGGAAATAACATGACATGACGGCAATGGAAATGTCAATAACTGTGTATTATTCTTGTCCTCATCAAAGGTGCGCCGATACGACAAGAGAAGCTTAAACGCGGAGATCCGTTACAGTAGCGTGCGCTTCGATTCTCCAGCGACGATCAACCTGCCCGGGACATTTTATTTTATCTGATCGTTCCAACATGTGCGTGCTAGAACTTGAACTAGACTAGGTCTAGTTTAGTCTAGACTAGACCTAGTCCAGTCAGTAACAGCTATAGGAACCAGTGACCTATTCAAAGCTCGCCAAGGTACGATATAGTGCAGGTAGAAGTGGTCAAGCCCCAGCTTCGCGCATGAATGTCGGCTCCTCCCTGTCCTGCCGGCAACGAGTTGAGTGGTTGAGCCAAAGCAAAAGAGACGAGAAGAAAAGCCCCGCCCGCCACCACTCGCCAAAAAGGGGAGGGCATTCCGATTTGTGTCTAGGGTTGAGACGGATGGATGCTGTGGCAGTGTGTGTACCGAACGGCAGCACAGGGGTTGATCAGAAGAGACGAACAGTGGAGAGCTTCTGCCCTACCAAGCCCCCTGTAACTACATCTTTTTAGACGCCGCGATGGAGCAAGGTTGTAGTTCGCTAGACTAATTACTGAATACCTCCACGCCCAGGTAAAGAGTCTGGGAACCGGGAGAGCAGGGAGGGAGGTAGGGAGGGAGGTGGGCGTGTGGTTGGTTCAACAGGCAGAAACAACCCTGCCACCCCCAGCTACATCTACATCTACATCTACACCTACACCCTAGACACCCTAGACACCCTAGACACCCTAGACCATGTCCATGTCCATGTCCCATGTCCCACCTCCTCAAGCGCGCAGCCGCTTACAACGAACGCCCTCTGTGGTACTGCCTCAACCTGAACTTGACTGATCCATATAAGATGTGATGTGTTGCCTCGGTCGACCGTTGCTGAATCTCCTTGGGCTGAGAGGTACACTTTTCTTTCAAGTCAAGTGCTGTCGGCAAAGGGGCTTTGATATCACTCGGGGTATTCTATTCATTCACCATTCACCTTGACTACCTATTCTCTGTCAATAATCCCTTTTCCCATCAGCCGGGGTGCTGAAGAACGATTCCCTCTTTACTTTGTTTTCACCTGGTGTTCCATTCTTTGTGCGTAAACACCAGTCGACACAAGTCGGTCTCTTGTCTTGTCCACACAGGCAGAGAGACACACCTCATCCATCTGCCACTCACTCACTCACTCACTCCATCACTCAGTCGGTCAGTCCTAACCGTGACCAGCAAAGCAGCAGAACCGGTCAACACCTCCTTTTTTTCTGCCGCCGGCTTCCAACTGGCACTACCGCTCTTTTCCCCACTCTTATTTTTGTTTACATTTGTCTTTTCACTTCCTCCTTCCTCGCCGCAGGTCGTGATACTCTCCTCCGCAACAACCTCTTCACAGCAAACCCTTCTTGCGCACTGCCCGCGCCTTTCTCGACTTGTTTCGCCTTCGTCCTATCTCGCATCTATCATCGGAATCAAAATAAACAAAGCGTAAGTCCCATCTACACCACCCCTGCGTCTATCAACTCTGTATCCTAGATCGCCCTGGATACCCGCGCTGTCTCGAGATGCACTGCTACCCTTTCCTACTTCCCAATCACCTTCCTGCCATCCCTCATCCCATCTCTCACGCGTCCTGCCTTGTTTTTGCATGACGGCAACACGGTCCTCGTCTTTGAAATCGGATGCTTTGCACGGTAACAAAAGCCCCTGGTTCGTCTGTTATCTGTCTGTTAAGCCCGCGCCTGACTGCACGCCCGGTCGTATCTTTACTCATCCTCCGTCACTTGCCCCGACTTCCCTTTTGCCCATTGAATCATCAAGTTCCAGCCCCAAGAGCCTATTCACACTATCACAATACCTCGGGCTTCTAGACGCACGAGCTGGGAAACCTCAGGCGCTGTTGCGGTTAGAGTCTGGTGTGAATCATGGTGGCCTTTTTTTTCCGCACTGCGGACAGTCCATAAATTCTTTTTTCACCTCCTGATATCAGTTTTCCCGTTTGTGCGCGTTCTCCAGACCGCGTTTCTCAGATACTCCTCAGATACCCCTCAACCTGCCGCCGAAACCACCAGACGCACGCACAACCCCTCTACTTTTTGTCTTTCCCCCTCTGCGTCCTCTTCCTTTATCATCCCTCCGTCACATATAAAGTGACTTGGCGGCCCGGGTTCACTTTTCTCTCAGCCCTTGCATCCCCAGGGGCCTCCTTCACCTTCACTCCTAAGACTCCTTTGCTGCTCAACATCGTTTCCTGTCACATCTCTAATCAAATATTTATCTCCATCACTCTAGCTGTTGGCAACAACAATCAGCCACCCTCGTTCGACCCGACAAATAGAGGTCTTTGGTTCACCATGGGCTTCAAATCTGTCATCACCTCGCTCGTTTTGGCCTCTGGCCTTCTGAGCACCCCTGCTCTCGCGGCTCCGTCGCCTCAGGCCGCTGCTCCTGCTGCCCCTGCTGCTGGCGGAAGCTGGTGGCTCGGAAACATCCCTGAGCGTCGCGGCGTTGCTGCTTTTGGCGAACCCGGCTACCAGGTCTTCCGCAATGTCCGCGACTTTGGAGCCAAGGGAGACGGTGTCACTGACGACACCGTCGCCATCAACACTGCAATCTCCCAAGGTGGCCGCTGCGGCGAGGGCTGCAATGCCAGCACTACCACTCCTGGCCTGATCTACTTCCCTCCCGGAACTTATCTCGTCAGCAAGCCCATCATCCCTTACTACTATACCCAGATGATTGGAGATGCCGTCACTCCCCCGACGCTCAAGGCCGCCGCCAACTTCGAGGGCATGGCCGTCGTTGACACTGATCCCTACGACAACACTGGCCTCAACTGGTGGGTGAACCAGAACAACTTCTTCCGCTCGACCCGCAACTTTGTCATCGACATCACCGCTATGCCGGCTGATCGTGGCGCTTGCATTCACCTCCAGGTCGCTCAGACTGCTGGTATGCAAAACGTCCACTTCAAGATGCGCACCGAGGACAACACCAAGCAGATTGGCATCTTCATGGACAACGGATCCGGTCTCTTCATGTCGGACCTGGTCTTTGAGGGAGGCGAGTATGGTGCCTTCTTTGGCAACCAACAATTCACCACCCGCAACATGACCTTCCGTAACTGCAAGACTGCCATCATGATGAACTGGAACTGGGCTTGGACCTTCCAGGATGTCACCATTGAGAACTGCGGCGTCGGAATCGACATGGCAAACGGAGATGCATCGCAGACTGTTGGCTCAATCCTGCTCCTCGACAGCGTCATCAAGAACACCCCCATCGGCGTCAAGACTGCTTACAACCCCAGCTCCCCCGAGACCAACGGCACTCTCATCCTCGAGAATGTGGACATGACCGAGAACGTGCCTGTCGCCGTCTCTGAGGGCACGACCAAGCAACAGATCTTGGCCGGCAACCAAGTCGTCAAGTCTTTTGTTCAAGGCCGCAGCTACTCCAACACCCTCGCCGCCGGCAAAGCTAGCCAGGGAGCCCAAGACCAATTCCAGCTCCCCGACGTCCTTTTGAACAAGGCAAACGGCAAAGTGTTTACCCGCAGCAAGCCCCAATACGAGACCGTCCCAGTTGCCAACTTTGTCTCTGTCAAGGCCTCGGGTGCCAAGGGTGACGGCAAGAGCGACGACACCGCTGCGATCCAAGCCATCTTTGACAAGGCCACGCCCGACCAGGTCATCTTCTTTGACCACGGCGCTTACGTCGTCAGCGACACGATCAAGGTACCCAAGAACATCCGCATGACTGGTGAGATCTGGCCCTACATCATGGCCACCGGTGTCAATTTCCAGGATCAGACCAAGCCCCGTGCTGTCTTCCAGGTCGGCCAGCCCGGCGATGTCGGCGCCGTCGAGATGAGCGACTTGATGTTCCAGACTCTCGGCCCCGCCCCCGGTGCTATCATGATTGAGTGGAACCTTCGCGAGTCTTCTCAGGGCGCTGCCGGCATGTGGGACGTCCACGTTCGCATCGGTGGCTCCAAGGGAACCCAGCTCGAGTATGAGAACTGCAAGAAGCAGCCCAATGACCCGGCCGCCACCAAGCTCACTGTCGAGAACTGCATGGGTGCCTTTATGCTCCTCCACGTCACCGAACAGGCTTCAGTCTACATGGAGAACAACTGGTTCTGGGTTGCCGACCACTACCTCGAGCCCTTCCCCAAGTCGCACCCCGACCCTTCGCAGCAGATCAACATCTTCAACGGCCGCGGCGTCCTCATCGAATCCCAGCAAGGTCCCGTTTGGATGTGGGGTACTTCAAGCGAGCACAACGTCCTCTACAACTACCAGACCGTCAATGCCAGCAATGTCTACATGGCTCTGATCCAGACTGAGACTCCTTACTTCCAGGGTAGCCCCGAGGCAACAACGCCGTATGCCGTCAATGCCAACTTCAAGGACCCCGACTTTGCCACTTCGTGCGCCAACCAGGGACCTGGCTGCGCTCGTGCGTGGGGTCTGCGTGCCGTCGACTCCAAGGACGTCTTCGTGTACGGCGCCGGATTGTACTCTTTCTTTGACAACTACGGTCAATCGTGCCTCGAGACGGCCAACTGCCAGGACAACATGCTCTCTCTGGAGCAATCTCCCAACGTGCGCCTCTTTGGACTGTCGACCAAGGCCAGCACAAACATGCTGACTGTCAATGGCAAATCGGCGGCCCTTGACAAGGACAACCGGAACAACTTCTGTGCCACTGTTGCCCAGTTCTCGTCAGCTGCGTCGTAGGACGACACTGTTGATGGCGGACCCGGCAACGGAACCACAACTGACCGCGAGGTTCCGTCTCCCTTGGCTGTCCCCAAACCCGATTCTGCTCTGAGCGTCTCTTCTGGCATCTCTTCGTCTGCGAGCACGCTTTCTACCTCGATGAGCATCCCCATTGTCATTGTTCCGTCGCTGGGACTTCCTCCCCTGGTGGCCCCGTCGCATCACCTCACCGTTGCCAGTCCGCAGCATACCCCGGCTTCTTCTTCGTCTGGAGCCATCAACACTTCCAACATCATCGAGGCTGCGCCTCAGCCGGCCACGACCCAGAGTCTTCCTTCTGTCATGACGGGTTCGAGCGACTCTGCCACCACTTCCACTGATGTCGTTGCTGCTTCCGAGGTTGTACCTCAGCCGGCCCTGACATCGACCGTGGCTTCCATGGCAAGTCTGCTGCCTACTCTCATTCCAACGGTTCTTCCTACCTATGCAGAGGCCCCTGCTTGCCAGGCTTAGGTACACGATTCGAACCAATCGACTCAACATTTGTCTTTTCTTTTTGCCTGGTTATTTTGCACTTGGGCGTTTTGATATCATCGAAGCCTTGAAGAAACTACCGAAGCTTCAGTTTACATTGTTTTCCATTTTGCATGAGATGGCAAAGATGACGACGAAACGATTTGTGCGCTTGTAGATAGGGAGGACAGCTCATAGAAGCACACGGCATACTGAAAGGTCTTTTGTTTTTTCTTCTTCTTTCATATCCGCGGCGGCGATCCGCACTGACTTCCCAGACATTGTTGAGGAGTTTGATTTTTCTGCTTTGACTGCCGGCGATGAGGGGTTTTTTTTTCCGCCGAGCAGATCCAGGTCTCTCTAGAGTTGGCCTTTTACTTCTTCATCTCCGTTAGGGAGCAACTTTAGGGACAGATGGCATTTCTGGCATGATTTGTTCATCGCATGATAATTCGGGGGGAGAGAAACGGGTCAACAACGTGCCGAGACCTTGGAGGACTGACTTCAGGGACTTTTGGTATGTGTAGTAGGGATGGTTCGCCAACCCGAATTGACGCCGTCTCCTCTATCCTTGTGTATCTTTGAGCAACTCTAAAGAGTGAGTGAATGAATGCAGCTTGGAGTGACAATGTAACGCGGGCGACTATCTACCACCCAACACTCCGTAGGAATACAGTGGTCAATAGCCCCGTCAATGACCACAGCGGGCACAGGGTACAGCGAGCAGCACCAAATAAATCCCCACATGGCTTCAGAGAGACAGACAGACCCACCACCTGACCATGTCCCGATCGTCAGACGCAAAGCAAAGTGCACAACGTCATCGCTGGACTGATTGCTCCCGCTAAACAAGAAGAAATCCTGCTGGCGATGCCACAACACTTGAACCAAGACATTCTCCTACTCGCTTGTATCGATCAAATGAGAACTCTCTTAAGCTGAAAAGCACTCCAGCGATCTTCCCATACGACTCTTTTCTACCGTGTGCCTCAACTACCGGGTGCCTCAACTACCGCGTGCTCCAACACTCTTCTCTGCTCTAGCAACCCCCCAAAACCAACCGTCTCAATCACCGCCATGGCCGACTCACCCGTGGGTCGCAAACGGCCCAACACCGGCGGCAACAACACCCCGATCTCGCCGACAGCCCACGCGGAGCTGGCGTCGTCCCCGACCTCGACCCGCCCGCCGCCCTCCTCCTCGTCGACCACCACCACCCTCGCCGCCGCCGCCCGACAACCCCCGCACCTACCGTCGTGGCTCGAGACGTACGTGCTGGCGCTGTACCCGGCCCTGCTCCTGTTCGGTTCCGCCTTCGCCCTGCTCTCCCCGGGCGTGCGGTCGGCGGCCTACGACGCGGCGACGCAGGCGCACACGGCGCGGGACGGCGACGCGCTGCCGTCGTACTTTGCGCGCAAGGACAACGTCTTCAACGTGCTCTTCGTCAAGCGTGGCTGGGCCTGGGTGACTGTCGCGCTGGCCGCTTTCCTGGCCACGCACCCGGGGGTCGCGGCGGCGGCGGCGGCGGCGGCGGCGGGGGGTTCGTCGCGGCCCAGGCCGGGACTCAGGGTCGGCGCCGCGGTGCGCTACGGGCTCGTAACGGCCTGGTGGGTCCTAGTCACGCAGTGGTGCTTCGGCCCCCCGCTAATCGATCGCGGGTTCCGCTACACGGGCGGCAAGTGCGAGGCGGTCGAGGCGGCCGTGGCCCAGGACGGGGTCCTCGAGTCCAAGGCGGCGGACGTGTTCAGCGCGGCGGCGTGTCGGGCCTCGGGCGGGCGGTGGCGCGGCGGCCACGACATCTCGGGTCACGTTTTCCTTCTCGTCCTGGGCAGCTTCATGCTCGTGCAGGAGGTCGGGTGGGTCGTGGTCCGGTGGCGGGCCAGGGCCTGGGAGCTGCGGGGCTGCGACCCCAGGACCGTCGTCATGCCCGACGGCGCGGTCAGGAGCGTCGACGTCGAGGCCGACGACGTCTGGGGGAGGTCGCTGCCGGCAAGGCAGGAGGGGTGGCTCGAGGTGCTCGGCCTGGGCGGCAAGGTGGCCCTCGGCGTTGTGGGGTTGAGTCTTTGGATGCTGCTCATGACCGCGATTTACTTCCATACGTGGTTTGAAAAGGTAAAGTCCTGTCCTGTCCTGCCCCGCCTGTGGTAACTTTTGCTGCTCGGGAGATACTATGGCTAACAATATGATTCTCGCACCCACGCAGCTTACCGGCCTCATCGTCTCGTTCACTGGCCTGTACGCAGTCTACTTCTTGCCAAGGTTAATCCCTGGGCTGAGAAGCCTGATTGGCATGCCGGGAATATGACCCCAAGAACTTGAATTTTTGAAGCTGGCGTGTTGAAGCCTCGATAGGGACCTGGGCGTGACTGGGACGGACTTGGGTTTAGAGTAAAAACGGCATATGAATCTAGCGGAAGTCATTACGATGCTTTTTGTGGTTGAAAGGGTCCGCGTTTTGGGGCTACGTCCGGACATGACGTTTGCCCCTTGAACCCGGACGAGCTTATACAGGAGTCAAGTCTATGGTTTGGCTCGGAAAGGAACCCAAGTAAACTTTTATTTTTTAATCAATAGGTACACATCTGATACTTTTTCATCATAGCTCGTCAGCTCCGGCTGGAGACAGTGCCTCTGGGCTATATGATGAGTCAGCCCAATCCCCCCGCCTCTGCTGCTCTGGTCTCTACGGCGAACAAGACATTGTTTTGAGTTTTGCGTTGAAAGAATCTCGGCCAACTTTCTCGGACAAAAACCAAAAGCCACGCGCGGTGAAATACTCGCAAGAAAATTGGGAGCCATAATATCTCCGTCTCCATGGGAAGGATTCGCGCGCCAGCCAACCTGCCGGAGCTGGTCAAGTCAACCTTTGCACGGGCAAAGGCAAATGGCGACGTCAACTTTTACCCCACGCAGGCCACCATTATCAACGTGAACTCGATACCTGTGAGTACACTGTCCCGAGCTGGCGAGGGCGACGGCGGCCGCGGCCGATGGGCCCTTTGCACTGCTTCCAACCGAAACTAATCAACAAATAAAAAAACACACCCCCATACGACAAAACACACCCTTTTTTCCAGTTCCAGCTCCGCTTCTCGCCCGCGCTGGCAAACAAGCCAAAGCCAGAAAAGCCAGCGACATCAGGAGACAACACGGCCTCCAAGCCCTTTGACCCCTTCGCCGACCCGCCAGCGTCACTCGTCGTCGCAAGGCTAGGGGCCGGCGGCGGCGGCGCCGGCGACGAGCCGCCCCCGCAGAGCCCGCACACGCACAACCTGGTCCTGAACAAGTTCGCCGTCGTGCCGGAGCACTTCATCCTCGCCACGGCGGCCTACGCGCCGCAGACGGAGCTTTTGGACGCGGCGGACCTGGCCGCCGCCCGGGCCTGCGTCGACGCCTACGAAGACGGCGACGGCGACGGCGGCAGAGGTGGCCTCTTTGTCTTCTTCAACGGCGGCCCGCACAGCGGCGCCAGCCAATCGCACAGGCATCTGCAGCTCCTCCCCGTCTCTGCCATGAGGGATGGGCTGCCGGAGCCGGGGCAGTGGGGGTTGCTGGCGGATAGATTGGGCAGGGAGCAGGAGGAAGGGGCCGAGGCGGCGGGCGTCGCCGAGGGAGAGCAACAGCAGCAACAGCAGCAGCAGCAGCAGCAGCTGTTGCCCCTCCGCTGCTTCGTCGCCAGGCTGGACCAGAAGAAGCACGGCGCCGACGTCGACCCGGAAGGCGCCGCGCTGCGGGAGGAGTACCTGGCCCTGTATCGCCTCGCGTGCGAGGCCGAGGCGGTGGACGGCCGGGCCCAGACGGACGGCGAGGCCAGGATCAGCTACAACCTGGCCATGACGCGGCGGGTCCTGGCGCTTTGTCCGCGGCGGGCCGAGGGTGCGCCCCTCGTCGTCCCCGGGGGCGGGCCCGAGGTCGGCAAGCTGGCGCTCAACGGGACCGTGCTGGCCGGCACGGCGCTGGTCAAGAGCCGGGCCGAGTGGGATGCGCTCAGGGCCGATCCGGACCAGCTGGGCAGGATCTTGGCTAGGATATAGGGGTTGCCAGGGACGTTTCGTGCATCTGCATCGTCTCCCGCATCTGCGTCTCTTCTACTTGGTCTGCCTTTGACGAATGGGGCCTGGATATTACGCTGGGCATCTGGAGGTCGAGCGAAGGTTGGGATGTGGGTATCACGCGGCAACCCTTTGCTATCTATCATGTGAACGAAGCTTCTGAGAGTAAAAAAAGAGAGCAGAGGCAATACCAAAAGAATCAGCAAATGCACATGTACCAGAAAATGGAAATGACCGAGATATGACATGTGTATCCAAAAAAAACAACCTAAAATTCTCATTCCATGGATATACCAAGATATGCCCCTGTCTGTCAACTGCCCCCCAAACAACGCTTATTCTTGGTCGTATATGCCCAGACAGTAGCCATTGTCGGTGTCCCGCCGTTTCGCGTACGCGACCTGATCCGGCCTCGTCTCGGCGAGTGCCTTGAGCCGGTCGTCCCTAAGCTCCTTCCAACGCTGGTGGCACCTTGCCGACCAGAACTTGTGCGAGCCGCCATTCTCGTGTATGTACTCGCTGACTTTTTCCCAGGGGATCTGGTCCGACCTCCCGTGCCTGCGGAGCTTGCGGTAGTGGCGGACCGCTTCCCAGACGAGGACATCCTGTTTTGTGTAGCAACAATTCCGACAAGTCAGCAGGTATTCCGGAAAGAAAAAAAAGAAAAAAAAAGAAAGGAACAAAGATTAAGGAACTCAAAACTCACATCCTCAGCTGTCCACTGTGTCTTGCGCTTCCGCTGCGACTTGTCGGTCGCAAACGTCCGGTAGCGCCCGCGCAGTGTCGACACGGCCTGGAAAAAGCGGCCCGCGGCCTGGATCTCGCTATAAGGCACTCCTTCCTTGCGCATCTCGTAGATGAAGAGGTTCTCGGTTTCGGACGACGCCTTTGGCGGTAGGCGCCCGGTCGGGAAGCTCGCCGTCGGCTGGCAGGCTGCTGGTCTGCGCTTCGATGTGACGTTGGTGTCGCCGCCGCCGCCCCCGCCGCCGCTGCTTCTGGACTCGCCGGGCTGTCTCTTCTTCGTCGACTTGGTTTGCTGTACAGCGTCAGCGTCTTATGTACCAATCTATTCACTGTGTAGGGCTGATAGTAACACGAACCTGGCTGGATCGGGACTCGTTAGGTAGGAGTCGGCGGCCGGCTGATCCGCCAACGTCGGAACGGCAGGCTTCTTCGTGGCTTTTGTTCTGGCCCATACTCTTGCTGGCACCGGCACTCGCACCGCTGACGCTACCTTCTTCGCTTGTCTCCATCATGCCCTCGTTGTCCCTGAGCTCGCTCGTGAAGGACGAGGTAGAAGAGGGCCGTGAGAGCACGAACTGCGGCTGCGGCTGGTCTCTGTCACTGGGCTGGAGGTAGAGCTGCGACTGTTCGGGCTCCGTGTGGTCAATCATCGTCTCGTCCTCGTCTTGGCCGGCGGTGATGATACCGTGGCCGCAAGCAGAGTAATGAACTCTGGTGGCGGGCTGCGGCGACAAAAGTTCTGGTGTGTCGCTGCTTGCTGATGCAAGCGCCGCTTGCGGGAAGCCGTCCGAGAAGATGTCCCGCGGCGAGACTGTGTCGTCCGTGGCAGTGAGTGTCGCGCTTACTGGCGTCTGCGGCTGCACTGCGTCGTGCGGGAACGCGCCCAACGGAGTAGTACACGTCTCTGTGTATGGCTGGACGAAACCGTTGTCTGGCAGCGGCTGATGATAGTCCCAGTGTGGAGGGCTTATGGGCTCGAGTTTGAGATCTTGTTGGAGTACTGGGAAGCTCGGTTGCTCTAGGAGGGGCATTTCTTGTGGATCAGTCTGCATGTAGTTATAGATACCGGACTGAAGCAGAGTCTCTGGCCAAACCTGCTGGTCGAGAGCCGAGGTTGGCAGCTGAAGTATCCCCACAGGTTGTTGTTGCTGCTGATGCTCCTGCTGTTGATACTGGAGGAAAGCATGCTGGGTGTCAAGACCGTCCCCGTAAGTGTAATCAAGGGGTCCAGTGGGGACTGAGAGTCCAAAGTGAGATGTGACTGTGCTGACGGCAGATGTGTTCAGATTCCCATACTGGGGGATCTCGGGTGCAGCATGCTGCGAAGACCACACAGGCAGACCATGTACGATCCCGGTTTGGCATCCACCGTCCACGGCTGGTTTGTAGTACACGTTTTGAGCATCATGTAGAGAGTATAAGCTGGATCCGGAGGGCTCGGATGTCTGCATACATGTGTTGGGCCAGAGGCACGGTGTCGGTCAGCCAATGTCGGGTGTTGAAGGGGATGGTCCTTTGTCTGAAGCCAAGAGGTGACAGTAGGCCACTAGTGATAGCCCGTAGATTTATTGGCTCGTTGCCGGAAGAAATGACAGATCACATGGGGATAAGAAGATACAGAGGTTGTGGTCTCGCAAGAGGCTTCGGATAATCAAAGAAAAAAAGCAAGTTTTGAGGACTTACAGGACCCCAATTGTAGAGAGCATCAGTATGTTCACCTACTGCAGCTTCAGGATAGTGCCGGGCCTCCTTGAAAGCTGAGGCCTGAGGCGTGGGCGGCATGGCTCGTGGTTGTAGCTGCTCCCGATGGCTTCTGGACGTCGCGGGGGCTGTCAAAGTATCCGAATGATTACTGTTGCTCTTGGGCCTGATTTCGACCATGGGTGCGAGGCGAGGCCTGCGGGTCACAGAAGACGTCTTTTTGCTTTTTCCTTGCCGACGGCCAGACCGGTCGTCCGTAGAAGCCGGCAGAGATGAGCTTGGCAGCAGCGAAGACGCTTGCTTGGCTGCCGTGGTCGTGATGTGAGTCTTGGTGGAGCACGGCATTTCTGCTGGATTTGGGGCTGTCAAAGCTGATCTGCTAGGTATTTGCTCTGGCTGCTGGGGCTGGGTGCTGGTCGAAGTGAGCCTGAGGTGAGGTAAAACCTTTTGAGGACAGCTCAGCATCTGCTTCTTGTAACTGAGGACGGGGTCAGCCCAGCAGAACCTTCTCTTCCTTAAGTTTCCTCGAACCTCAAGAAGCATGCTCTCTCCCTGCATGCTGCAGCGGCTGTCTATATATTGATACTGATGCCGTCAACCCTTCGCCGTCGTCTTGCGCCCGATACTCCTGTCGGACCCGGACGACCCGACGTCAACAGCAGCACTCCGTGCACCAACCGCAACGTCGTCGGGCTTTACACCGCTACAACAGGCGGGTCAGTTATATTGCCTGCTGTACTCTACACAGGCCAAGCCTTGAGTCGATTGGTTTTTATCGGCCACAGGTCTTTTGCACCTCGTGGCAGTAGGCCTTCCTTCCCACTTCGGTTCGGCCGCCCGACTCGCAACAGCCCTCAGATCTTTTGCTCTGAACCACCGGGCGAACTGAAACGACAGCTATCCGGAGCGGTGTGGGAACTAACAGCGTTGGGCTTTGATGTGCGACCGATGATGCGGGGAGAGCGGGCGAGGGCTGGCACGGCTCGTACTGACTGCGCTCTGCAAGATGCCGCAGGCTAGGCCACGCCGAGAGGGGACAGGCCTCAGAGATCCTGGGTGGATTCTCCTTCTTCCAGTCACACTTGAGTTTTACCGTGTCTTTGGGCTCTACACCTTGTATGGCTGGGTTTCGGTGAGTTCTGCTGTGCTTGGGCTGGCGTCAGCAGTGGTGACAGGGACTGGATCTCCATTCTGATCCCTTTCTTCAATGCTGACAGCCGGGGTGCTTCCATAGCCACGTAGACTATCACACGATCGAGGAAAACACGCCGGCCCTACAACAAGAAGCAGCACACAGCTGCAGCAGCGTGGGAAATCAAAGAAAGCGTCCCGGAGCTGCCAGACGGAAGGCGGACTGCATCAAGACTTCCTCCACAGTCGAGAATCCACCTTCTACCGCACGACACACTTGAGGCCAGAGGATGGAGACACGCTACAAGTCCCGGAAAGAAAGCAAGAAAGCTCTTTGACTCACATGGTAGGGGCTGACGAGCAGGCCTTTTTTTTTCAAAGAGAAAAAAGACAAATGACAGGACCCTCTTTGTTCAGGCGACCCCAGTGTCCGCAGGGGAAAACGAGATGCAACAAACACAACGAAGCCCGGGACAGGCTCGGAAAGAAGGTTATTCGAGGCAAAGAACAAGATGTGACAGATAAGTTGTGAATGGGTGACCACGATACCCTGTGCACCTTCGGATAAAAAGGGACGAGGACTTGTGAAAAGCAAGACGACAAACAGAACCAAGAGAAAAACAGCGATCCGACAAGCTTTGAGGAAGGTTTTGTTTACAAAGCATCAGGTACTTGCGGTACATAAAGCATTGCTCCACGAGCCAAGGGCGTCCGGCTGTCCAAGTTGTCCTCGGCAGGCTCCCCGTCGAGTGGTCTGTCGATGGGCCCCGCCTCGGGAAGATGACCCGCAGAGGCCGAAATGAGGGCATTCAGATGTCAAGCAGTACAGAATCTGGATCTGTCTTGATTGCATGGCTTACAGTCTACTTGTACTGTACAATGATAGAACCGGCTGGCTCACCAACAGAGCTGAACAGTTATCATCTACCACGAGTCTCTCAAAGAAAGGAACCAGAGAGAAAATACTCCGCAGAAGGCGGCGAGTTTTGAGAGCCTTCTCTTGACCAAAAATGTATGTACTCTTGCCTTGACCAGCCACTGGTGTTTTTGTTTTGTTGTTTGAGTGCGCAATAATATGAGGTCATATTCTACCCCCTGGTCAGATGTGAGAGGTGACAAGTCGACTTAAGCTAAAGGAGTTACCGCATTTGTACATGCAGGTAACCCCCTGAGCCCCTCCAAGACTAACCGGGATAGTGGAGAACAGCTCTTCTTCCCGATTGTGTACACCCCTCCCCTGCTGTTGGCCGACTGACAAGCCCGGATGAGCTTTGGTTTTTGCCGGGTGGCGTGTCGTTTAGATCCCGCCCGTAGACCCAACAGGCAAACGGGGGGTTTTGTGGCGGCGAGGTAGCTCGACAGATCTTGGCTCGGTCAAGGTGTGATCTCTAGTTTCCGATCCGGAGCAGGGTGGCTGGTGGCCAGGTCAGGAGATGGGGAGCGTTGGTGGGTGGGAAGCAAGCAAGCCAAGCCATGATCATACAACATACAGGATGTGAAAGATAACAATAAGTATATCTGAAGAGGTGAAGGACGTGTGAAAATATGCCCACCGATGCTGAAGGAAGTGGGCAGGCAAAAAAAAAAACCGTTTGGGATTGAGCGGTGACAGCGGCTTGCAGCATATCACTCTACTGAGGAGGGTGTGGATGGGATGCCCCGGATGCTTCTTTTGGGCCAGTCCGAGATTTGGGCTTTCCCCGGTAAATGTAGCCCTTGGCCGGAGACGGCGTTGAAGTGAGTGCATAAACGCAGCCCCTGTGGCTTTTAGGGTGAGCCGTTACCCGTCGGTGAAAAGCGAGGAGGTCCAAGACGGGAAATATAGGTAAATATAAACTAACAGAGACAAAAGAAAAAAGATATACTCAGTTGTGGAGAAAAGAAAAAGCCCGGTAAGGGACCAACGTCACACTGTTTGATTGGGCGGGATAGTGGCAAGTTCGGAATTTGCCCTGTCACTTTTTTGGATCATCAAAATCGACCTGTCGACGATCGGTTCGGGCTCGGGCAAACAGCAATATCGTCACCCCTGTCGGAATCTACGGATGAGCCGGGCCCTGGACGTGGTGTGGTTTGCCCTGCTTTGCTGCTTTGCCGATATTTTCTCCACATCTTCAAGAAGCGTAGGTTGGAAGGCCGGAGAAAATGTTTTTCACCGGAGCAAAAGAGCGCGTAGCGAGCGAAGCACTACGAGCGAAGCGATTCCTGCATCTGTGTTCGGGCCAGAGGCTTTTCGATATCTCATTGGCCGAGTTTAAAAGTTTAATGCTCAATCTCGAGGCTCGACTGGTCAAGGACTGGTCGAGAGGATTTGGGTTTTAGATACCCCTGGATGAAGCTATTCGCAAGGCGCGTTGGGGAAGTTTGGAGGGAGGGTTGGTTGGCTGGTTGGTTGCAGAAATAGTGGTAGTACTCGCTACGTCACTCCCGCTCCGCTGAAGCCTTCCGGGGCCAAAGCCTTTAGGCCGCGGTAGAAAAATACTTGTACATGTCGTGCATTGCCATGGATACCAGTCAGAAAAGACGAGGAGGGCAACAACAACATTCAAATGATAAATGCCTTGCCAAACGCTACATTCCGGAACAAAGTGAATGCCGACATTCTCCACGCCCATCACACAAGACAAAAACATCCTCACTGGTAGTCCTTGGCCTTCTCCAAGAACCTCCTCGCGGGCACTCTGGCCTCGAACAGGGCGTTGAGCGTCTCCTGCGTCAGGCCCTTGAGCTCAGGCAGCCTGAAAAAAGTCCAGACAACCATCAAGACGGTGAGGGACCACGGCAGGAACGCCACCCTGCCCCTGAGGTTGAGCTGCGTCGGGTTGAGCAGGTACGGCGACACGATGGTGTTGACGACGTTGAGAACGTAGTACATGTTCCGGCCCAGCGCGATCGTCTTGGGCCGCAGGTTGGCCGCGCCCACGTTGGCCGCGATGCCGTACGGTATGGGTCCGATGCTGATGCCGTAGACGAAGAACCAGACGAGCAGGAGCGAGCACTGCGCCCAGCGGACCGCGTTCCCGTTGGGCCCGGCCGTCGCCAGGTCCAGGAAGGCCACGAGTCCCATGATGGGGACCATGGCCAAGAGGCCGGCCAGGTACATGGTCCGCCAGCCGCACCTGGTCATGACGAACCACGACGACACGGTGCCCACGAACGCCAGCCCGGCGTTGCCGATGGACATGTAGAACGAGCTGGCCGTCGGCAGGCCCGCCAAGGTGAAGAAGTAGGTGATGTAGTTCTGGATCACGAAGCCGGGCAGGATCTGGCACCCCCAGCTGATGACGGCGATCTCGGTCCGGCGCAGGTTGGTGCCTTTGAAGCAATCAGAGTAGGAGCCCAGGGCCCGGAGGTTCGCACGCTCGTCCTCGACGGTGCGCTTGATCATGGCTAGGGTGTCGCGCGGATCGACCGCCTCGCTCGAGACGACCAGGCGCTCCAGCGACCGCAGGGCCTCGTCGTCCCTGCCCTTGCGCACCAGCCACCAGGGCGACTCGGGTGCGAGCCAGGTGGCGATGGCGAGCGGGACGGGCCAAATCCACTGCAAGGCAAAGGGCAGCCGATAGGCCCACTCCGTGGTGACTGAAAGCGTGCCCGCCTGGACGGAATAGGCGATGAATTTGCCAATGACCCAGCACAGGTTGACGTATACGGTCAAGTAGCCGCGGAGATGGAGCGGGGCCACCTCGGCGGCGTAGGTGGGGGCAGCTGCCGCGAAAAAGCCACAAGGGATGGACCTTTGGTTGCCCAGTTTGTTTAGTATTAGGTTTAAAAACAAGTCGTTTTCCCATCAGGCATAAGGGGGGAGGGCTATCGTATGCACTCACAGCAGCAGACTGCCGACCATAATGGTCTGGATGTTCTGGGCAAAGACAAGTATAAAGACAAAGCCAATAAGCGCTATGTGGCTCACAACCATGACCTTCCTCTGGCCCTGCGTATCCGCAAAGTAGCCGTTGCTAAAGGTGCCGATGATCAAGCCGACGATGCCTGCCATGCTGACGCCGACCTGCCACTCTGCCGGGATCGAGTAGCCCTTGCCGTCGGGCAGCGCCTGGCCAAACCGCTCCTGGAACTGGGGCTGGGCGTAGAACGACTTGGTGAGCATCAGCATGTACGACTCCATGATGGTCGCGTTGGAGACCATGACGGACCACGCCACGGCCTTCCAGTAGAGTCGGAACGCCTCGCGCAGGCTCAGGGCTGTGTCGGCGACGTTGGCCCGGTTAGCCGCCGCGTCCCGGCCGAAGATGGCGGCCTTCGCCGACGAGGAGTCGCTGTCGGGGCCGCCGCTCTGCACGCCCTTCTCCGAGACATGTGTCGGTTTGATGTCCATTTCGTGTGCTGAATGTAAGATGCCGAGGTGTTGTGATGACAAAGAGCGCCACGGCAACTACTCTAGGTGTGAACGCTGTCGACCGCACAACGTATGTGGCTGCGCGGCTGTCATGTCGATATCAGCATACATTGTAGCAGTCCGTTCCTTTATACGATTAGTAGAACCCTGCAGGAACATCTCGCTTAAGCTTAACAAGAGTCTAGATTGCGTGCTTCGTGGATCCAATGGTGCGAAAAGGGATCCTCTGTGTGGTCTGGCCAACCCCCCGTCCCACTGGAATCCCCTCAGTTGCGTTGCAGTTTTGGTGCTTGATCCCCAGTCGATGCTGCGTAGTACTCTGGGGGCAAAAAGTCTGCGTCATCCTCCAAAGTGAGAATCTGCCCCCGGGAAATCCCGTAATCTTGTGAATATCAAGAGATCAACATATACGCAGGTATGAGCGGGGTTGAGATAGGACAATTGGCGGTGAAAGTGCAAGGTGCCAAAAAAAGGAAGAGGGTTGGTGAAGTTGCTCGCCGACTACCGCGTGCCGAAGCCCGGTACGCGCCCTCTGCATACTCAAGTCAGTCCCCGGTCATCGAGTAATATAGGTAGTCATGGAGTCTCATCCTTCATGTTCCCTCAAAATAGCATACGCCCTGTGACTAAGAGTGATTGTCCTTTGGGGGAAAATACGTCCTCAGTCGCAAACACAGACATCATACTACGAACGGTCCCGGGCGCTCGTGTATCGGCTCGTCTCCAATCTCTAGCATCTTGGCATCGAGCATCCTGGTCATCCTCTCGACGACCTCGGCATACCTGGGATCCGCATAACAGTTGAAGAGCTCCAGAGGGTCCTCCTGACAGTCAAACAGCTCCCACTCCTTCTCCTGTCCTCCCGGCCTCGTCCCTTCGAGCCCGAGATCCTCGTTGTACCAGTAAATCAGCTTGTACCGCTGATCGCGCACACCGTAGTGCGCGTAGGCCTCGTGGATCACGTCGCGGTGCATCCAGTACCGGTGGTAGGCGACCTGTTGCCAGTCGCCGGGTGTCTCGCCCTTCAACAATGTGTCGAACGGCACGCCCTGCATATATGTTGGAATGGGGACGCCGGCAAGAGACAGAAACGTGGGCGCAAAGTCGACGTTGCATATGATGTCCTTGCAGACGGATCCCTTGCGAACGAGTCTGGGGAATCGCGCCAGGAACGGCATCTGGAAGCTCTCCTCGTACATGAAGCGCTTGTCGAACCAGCCGTGCTCGCCCAGGAAAAAGCCCTGATCCGACGTGTAGACCACCAATGTGTTGTCCGCGATTCCCTCGGCCTCGAGCGAGTCGAGCATGCGACCCACGTTGTCGTCAATGCTCTGTATTGTGCGCAAGTACCGCTGCATGTAGCGTTGGAACTTGAACTCGGCCAGATCCGCCTCCGTCTTGAATGTGAACGCCAAGCCCGTCTCCTTGCACCTGAGCTTCATGTTTGCAAGATCCTCGTCCTCCCTGGGTGCTGGAATTTTGCGGTCAGTCCACCGCCAACTGTCGACCACCTTTTCTCCCACAATCGAGGCGGGTCCCTCGGGTTGGACGAGCCCCAGATCGGTATAGGTAATGTCGTCGGCGATTCTCATCTTGGCCACCTTTGCCGCCTTGGCGCGGTTCTTGTAGTCGTCGTCGAAGGTGTCGGGGAGTCTGACCGGGTCTTTGTAGAGGTCTTTGTGCTTTGGGTCGTACTCCCAGCTGCGGTGCGGCGCCTTGTGATGACACATGACGAAAAAGGGCCTGGATTTGTCACGCCTTTGTATGAAATCGAGACACTTGTCTGTGATTATATCGGTGGCATAGCCTGGCACTCTGCTAGTGCCCTCGGAATCAATGAATGAAGGGTCCCAATACTCTCCCTGGCCGGGAACGATACTCCAATAGTCGAACCCAGTGGGCTCCGACGATTTTCCCTCACCCAGGTGCCACTTGCCAACCATTGCAGTTTGGTATCCGCCAGCGCGGAGCTGCTTGGCCACATTTGGCAGACGATTGTCGATTTTGGAGTCGAGGACTCTGACGCCATTGACGTGGTTATGTGTGCCGCACAAGACTGCGGCCCGCGAGGGCGTGCAGATGCTGTTGGAAACATAGCAGTGATCGAAGCGCATCCCTTCCTCGGCCAGGCGGTCAATGTTGGGCGTCTTGTTGATGCCTGCGCCATAGCAAGAGATTGACTTGGCAGCATGGTCATCCGCCATGATGAATAGGATGTTGGGCTGCTCCGGAGGAGTCATTGTGGCTGTCTGAAGGAGGGTGGTCGGCGTCGGCGTCCCAGCGTTGGTCTGTGGAGAAGGGCGAAAGTAGCGGCAGTTTACTTGGTGCTACTTTACAGCATCTAGCAGCCGGCGATTTCTTTATATGAAGCGCACGCTCGGGTTCTCCGCAGGTCGCGGAAAACCAAGTCAGCGGCCCGCGATTGTACTGCAGGATCTCTGGAAACAAGGCTGCTAGGGTGACACCGTATCCGCTGTTACTGTTCTTTGTCGGCATGACCACCAGACCAGGACCGGTAGTCGGGAAACTGAGAACTACCGACCCCCGGGACAAACCACGCAGCAACGCAGCACAAGGCGTCGACTTTATGGGCACGTCATTTGTCCCTCGACTTCTCTCAGGGATTTCGTGATTGCTTCATTCTGCTCATAAGTGGGTGCCAGCCGAGACTTGTTGGAAGAAATCGCCGTGAAGTTGCATCTCCCATTCGACGGGCTTGGTCCCACACGAAAGCTAGGAGTCAGGACTGTCGTATTGGCTGGCTCCTGTCCGCCAGGCCCAAGGCTCATCAAGGCCATCTGCTGATGTTAATATACCGATAGCTGCTCATCGCCAGCGGCTGCTAGGAGGCAGTGTCTTGTAAGATTCAGTACTTTTGCCGCCTCCGTAGTGCTGGCCGCCAATCTGTGGCCAAGTGGCTGTGCTACGAAAGAGGCTCAAAGTGGCGCCAATCCTTGCCCAGCTGAGCCTGAAGTTCTTGCCATGCTCTTTACGTCGTAGTGCCACGACACGACT
Organism: Pseudopyricularia cyperi; assembly: GCA_031306065.1. Lineage (NCBI taxonomy): Eukaryota > Fungi > Ascomycota > Sordariomycetes > Magnaporthales > Pyriculariaceae > Pseudopyricularia > Pseudopyricularia cyperi. The sequence goes on along the minus strand of JASAOQ010001296.1, from coordinate 3,471 downwards.
GACCTGCCCTTAAACGCGCGCTCCATCGACACATCCCCTGACCACAGAATGGCAAGCGACAATGTGCGAACCAAGCCTGATTCAGCGCGCATATCCGATACTTGTTTGCATCTGACACTACCTGCAGGCTATAATGCTCGTCAAACATGGCAGACACTGCTGGAGATGAACCGGGCAATCGAAGCAAGCGGTGTACGAGCATCACGCTCGTCCAAAGGCCGCGATGACTTCTTTCTGTAACGACGAGACGAAGCTGATTGTCATCCCAGCAACTGACACTGCACTCGCATCCGGTTCGATTAATATCATACATAGGCAACCTTGTCATCACTACTGTCCGATCACATGTCTTCACCAAGGGACACTCTGCGACATCTCCACGAAGCCTGCCAATGTTATCTCACATTTGTATTCATGGCTTGAACTTGCCCTAAAACGAGGATTCGCAGATAACGCGCACGTCCATGTATGTTAACCTAGGTGAATTTCCTGCCTCGCAAATGCATCTAGCAGCTCCCTGTCAAATATGTACAGAGAAAAAGATAATTATCGAGACCATCTTTACACTCTCGACAATATATACCACAACCTTAATGAGCCACAAAAAGACAAAAGGAAAGGGAAAAAAAAAACACTCCCCCAAACCCGCAACGATCCACTTCCAACCACTCTTAGTAATGGGCCGAACGACGGCTGGTGCGCGACGCAGTGCAGTCGCCGTCGCTGGCCTGCCCAAACAGGTTGGCCGTGTGGTCCTCGCAGGCGTTGGGCCAAGTCACCGGGCCCGGGGCCGTGTAGCTGGTCAGCGGCGGCCAGTAGATGTTGACCAGGATGCCGGGCTCGTTGCCCGTGTAGGCGCCGGGGAACTTGACCGTGGGGCCCGGGACGCCGGTCCCGCTGCCCGTCACCTTGAGCTGGGCGCAGCCGATGTAGAACTGCGCCCCTCCCTTAGACCCAGCGCCGTGCAGACCAATGTGCTCAGCCCGCATGAGGTAGTCGCCCGGCGGCAGGTTCTGCGGCAGCTTGAAGGTGAAGCTCTTGACGCCCTGGTTGTTGGGGAAGGTCGCCCAGCTGGGCCCCTCGGAGGTGACGCGCGACGTCGTGAGCGAGTAGACCTTGAACCAGTCCCCGTCGCCCTTGTAGGCGTTTGCGGCCGTCCCCGTGGGCGCGCGGGACATGTAGACCGCCTGCGGACCCGGGTGGCCCAGCTCCGAGTTGATGAGGAAGCCGACCTCGTCGCCCGGCGCGACCGTGTAGGTCTTGGTGGCGGCCATGATGCCGGCGTCGAGACCGCCCTGGTTGCAGACAATGTCGGCGGACGCCACGTTCTCGATGGGCGAGTTGTAGTTTGTCGTCCGGCGCACGTACTCGTACGGCCCGGTCGACTTGCCGTTGACCACGAGCGACTCGAAGTTGTAGTGCGCCAGCACCGCCGGGACCGAGCCCACGGCGGCGATGACTGTGGCGATGGCTGAGAATGAACGCATCCTGGACAGGACTGGCTCTTTGGGCGACTTGCGGTTCTCCTCGTTCGACCGGCGCAGATGGGACCGTGCCAAAGGAGAAGAGTTGGATCTGGAGAGTGCTCTAAAAGGAAGCCCCACTGGCTCGGGATGAAGAGACGGCAGAAGCGATAGGACCTGAAGAACGGTTTATATATCCCGTCCAAGGCTGGTATGTCTCAGACAGTGCCGTGCGTGTCAGTCGTTGGCACCGGTGGATATCCCAGATCGTCCTTACAGAATATGCGCCACTTTTGTGATTTATCCGTGTACCAAGGCGGAAGTCGACAGTCATTCCCGGACCCCAAAAGGGACATCCCTGGTACTGTACGATGCAATCCCCCTATAACCATGGGCTGTCAGAGATGCAGCAAGAAACTCTTGGTTCGGGTCACTCCCCGCCACGCCCTGACGATCAAAACGACGACATGGGAAATTCCGGATCGACTGGTAGCTCATGTCCTGCACTCCTTTTTTTATTTTGTCAGACGGGCCATCGACTACGACTGGGTCGATTTGCCAAGACGTTTTTTCCCAATCCGTCCGCACGGCGGCTCTTGCACCGCTCGGCACGGCGGAGGCGCCTCCAGAAGTAAAACCGCCAATCAGTGACGATTTGGACGCCCAACCCAGGTCAGGGGGGGTGGGTGATGTGCAGAGCAGTCTGTTGATATCGGGAGCTGATGATCTTGGAGATCGGACAATCCAAAAGTGCCTGGGTCTCCGGCGACCGACAGAGTCTTTCTTCGTGGCAGATATGAGATAGCCCAGCCCAGCCCATCCGACCAAGAGCGGCACGCATCTTCCAGAGTACTGGTAGGTGGGCAGGCTATGGTTAGTTCTAGAACTATAAAAGGTTCATGTATCTTTCTCGCGCTCTTACATGTTGGGCTAATTGGGCTCATGTCTGAAAAAGGGCCACTGGGCACTTCTATCTCACAGATGTAGCGGTCACAAGGAATGCCCTTAAGAGGCGGTAACTTCGGGAAGACGGTCCGCTCCTCTTTCATGATATCCATTCGATACGGCTTGCAACAATCAATAACATCATCTCAAAAGTTGATCATTGGAGTGAATTGATCCTCCGAGACATTTTGTACACGGCGCCGACGGATCAGCTGGATGTTGTCAGCTTTTGTCAAGGACGCACATGGATATCACGGCGACGAGGCATTCCTGGCGACCATGATTGGCGAGAGGGACACATGGAGTTTCACTGGTTCTTTACGATATGATGAAGTCAAACAATTCAATTAAATGCAATATCCAAATATGACTTCAAGCCTGGAAGAAAATCGTCCAATAACACCCCAACAAACATAAACAAGAAAATCCAAAATCCAAAAAGGGTAATCCCAAAACAACTCTTATCTCCCACACCCATCCGGCCTGTGTCCTGACCATCTGCTCCATCTGCTCCGTCCCCCAATATCAGCCTCGGGGGCTCGGGTAATCCTAGGTCGATCAGGGCGCCAAAACAATCTAGGCGGCGTGCCCAATCGACACATCTTATAGTGGCAGGCGCGGCATAGCCAAGGTCCTTTGGTAGAGTCGTGCGCCAAACCAAGAAAAGGTAGGCAGCGAACCGACTCAGCCCCGGTACTCGCAGTGGCGCCGCGCCTCGGCCAGGGGGGGTTCGGTGTCTTGTGTCGGCGTCTTCTCGGTACACACCCCGGTCGGCGTTCTTGACAGTCTCCGCGGCACCCCGGTTGGCGTTCTTGACGGTCTCCCCGCCACTGCTGTTCTTATTGTCGTCCTGACCGCTGTCGTGATTGGCCGGCCGTTTGTGGTTGTCACGTCGCAGTCGTCTTCGCGCCTTCTAGGCACGAGCGAGGACGCCTGCGTACGTCCTGGGGACCGGAACGACAGAGGCGACTTGAGCGACGAAATGTCGAGCGGCGTGGGCAGGAGCGGTGGCGGCGGTGGACAAGACGGCAGCGACGGGGGCGGCGGGGGCGGCGGGGGCGGC